>CM041777.1:187162373-187294501 GCA_023374045.1 Limonium bicolor | reverse complement strand
AAGGCTCAGGCATCAACAGGTTTGAAGAGAAGAGCTTGCCTAGCAAGCTGCGATCGAAAGGATAAGCTTTAGTGAGTTTAGCGCGGTCATCCTTGGTAGTTTTCACCTATTCATCCGGAGTGAGTGATAGCTTCGCACATCACAAGGTCAAATCTTTGACATGTTGAGCAGGTTAGACCTCCATGGTAGACATTGTGGATGGAGCAGTCAAATGACGGTCAAAATAACCGAGATGATCACCAACGCCAGCCACTTATAATGGTAGGGAGGAGAACGATCTTAGCGTCACAAGTAGAGATAGCTCAGGAGTGGGCAAAACCACCAGCAACACCCAAGTCAAGAAGTGAATGCTAGAGAAAGTTGGCCCATAGAGATAAAATAGATCGATTGAAGGAGATCGCAGAACAACCAGGCGGAAACCCTTGACATTCATAAAATGGACACGAATTAATGGTAAGCAAGTGGCAGAAGCAGACTAACAAGAGACAAACTGAACACCAGCCTCCCACCCGAGGGAGGACACTGAAAACAAGGAGATTGAGGCGCATGGGGACGCATTCTTTAACTACATCTTATCTCTCTAGTTTTTTTCTCACTATTTTCTACGGCATTTCAAACATTATAAGTAAGTGATGAAGTTTATGCCCTTGTTTGAATTGCCATAATAATTTGCTAGATTATCTCTAATCTGAATTGTCCAACTGCAAGTGACTGTCATCAATAGAGTTCAGATCCATTATAATGTGCAACACATTGTCAGTGCATTTTGCGCCTATTCGCTCTTTTGATATGATTTATTTTCCTTTGTACTCCCTGAACTTCAATATTTATACACACCTTGACCTAAAATTGATTAAATATGTCTTAACGAACGTTTTGTAATCTTTTGAATTGGACTTCTGAATTTTCAACTCAGATCGTCCTCGCTAGTGATAATTGAATTTTAACTTAACAAATGGATTAAGGTTTCTCCTTTAGAGAAAAAAAGTTCCCCGCGAGCAAGTCAATTTTCAACATAAAACAACAAAGTCAGCTGACCATATAGTAGGTGTGAATCTACTTCTTTATCCTCCACGTAGCATACAACAATTGAACAAAAGAAAAAACTTTATTACGCGGCTGGGGACGACGTCGTTAAGCCCGCCATTGAACAATTCGCATCTTGTCGGATCTGGTCTCCTCATGCATAACAATAAATACAGACCAAACCAGAAAACAAAATGCAGATATAGCAAGCTCAGCGGCCTCCCACAACTACAGATAGCTTCTTCGTTTCTATAGTTTCAATCTCAGATCGATCACTTATCATCAAGCAGCTGAAGGAAACTTCAAGTCCAACGATCTAACAGATACCGCTAGCTTTGTCACTCAATGGCTCTAGAGACGATGTTCAGATTCAGAAACAGAAGTATTCTTCTCGCAACGCTTCTTGTGATCGTGTGCGTCTTGTACTCCTCTCAAACAGCAGCAGCAATCAGACACTTAAACGATATTAGATCAGAAGATAATCTGGAATGGTTTCACTTTCAGCAGCTTGCGGAGACGGTGTTGGATTTTCTTCCAAGAGGTCGTGTCCCTTCCTCGGGTAAATCTCCGTGCTCCTCCATATCCGGCGGGAAAGGCCACTGCTAGCTAGCGCGCTAGTGCTACACCTTTCCATCCACCGCCTTGTAGTCAATATTCTTTAATTTGTTGGAGATTTGGATAATTATTTCTCTTTTATTTAAAGGGTAATTTTCCCAGATTTGTAGGGCATTCTTTTATTCAATATGTATATGAGTCACATGTACAGGTTAATATATGTGTAATATAGATTCTGTAATAGGACAAACTCACGCTCATACCCATTTTTTCTAAAGGAAAGATTCGGGATGGAGGTGATTAATGCCGACTAATTTTATTGTAGAGTTTTGGTTTGGCTTTTAACCAAAATTTGTATTTAATTTACTTTTTATGTAAAAGTGAATAATATTTATTTATTATAATTGAATATTTTTATATAAATTTGAATTATTTTCAAATGAATTAAGTTATTGTAAATAATATAACAAGATGCATTATAGTTCTTGTTCTTATCGAAGGTTATCGAACGACTTCGGATGTTGGCTCGAGTAGAATAGATTTTGCTCGTGTTTACTACTTGTATGTTTTTATAATATCCTTGGGAGACAATTGGAGTAAACGGAAGTGTTACCGATTTGAAAAAAAATAAAATTATAGTTTAATACTAAAAGTTATAAGTTGGACCGAGAAACAAGAGAGACTTCAGACTCGGAAACAAGATAGTGAAGTTAGTAATCTTGCACAATAATATTGTAATCATGTTAATATTTTACACGTGGAGTTGGTGAGAATAAAATGTTCTTTATAACACCACAATATTTTACTAAGTTATTGGATCATATATAGTGCAAGAACTTAGATTTATATCCTTGCGTTTAGACCCGAATTTGAAAATCTGAACGAAATCAATTTGAATTAAATCAAAATTTTACCTAATGATATAAATTAAAAAATGACCTACAATCCTAAACAATCCAATCTGAACTAGACGGACCAAACTATATACCCCATTGAAAATCACTAATATTGAAGTTACCTGAACCATAGTAATCGAATCTCCAATTCTCCATTAAGACCTAACACATATAGTAAATAAAATAACTACTTTTGTTACTTTAGCTGAAGCATAATTACCCGAACCGATCTGATCACATGGCTCAAAATATCACAAATATGTATATAACTGAAAAATAGAATTATCCAATCCTACTCGAACCCAAACCAAATATCTAACAATCTTATTTAACCCAAAACCACCCAAATTACAAGGTCCTTGTTTGAAAAACAAAGGCATAGCTGCTGTGTTTTGTCCATAATCCTAGATATAGGGTTCATGTTTGGTATATACATGTTATTTGATGTGTTTTAACACTAAGAGAAGATCCTAAAACATATGTTTAAGAAGATGACGGTGGTAATTTTCTAGGGTAATAATACAATTAAAAGTTTCCACAACATTTTGAAATATGCTTCATCTTGTATTATGAGAAAAGAACTTAGCACAAGTACACAACCGGGTACTAAAAGAACTTGAAATAAGCATTTTGTAATATTGTATATGGGTAAATATCTAACAATCTGGTTTTTAAGTCATTCGAGTTTAAAACTAACTTCTTTAAATCCTTAATTTGGTATCAACTGGATGTAAAAGTGAAAAACTTTGTTGTTGTAGCTAACACATATGTATTCATATTAATCACTACAATATATTATTCATCCCCGGGGTGGTATGGGGAGTTATATACTTCTACACTCAAAGATTGCAACATCTTAGTCGTAAATCTAACATCTAGGTCTCATGAACATTCTCAGTAAGTGTGTGGTAGTCCATCCCACCATGGTTCTAAGTCAACCCTAATACCATTCATAACAACATACATGGGCAAGTATTCAACAACTTAGCTCTAAAGTCATTCATACTTAAAAACAAGTCCCTTTAAACTGTTTTTTCACACTTGGACCTAATAGTGGATGGTCTTGTGGATGTAACAACTCATATGTATCATTACAGAAAATACACTTCACTCTTCATCCCCTGATGTGGGATTGGATCCACACATTTGATTACAGAGCAGCGTTAGAGGCTTCTAGCTCAGCCACAATCTTTGGTATGTCGCTTCCTTTAAGTTGTGTATAGTCATTTGCATCTTTTTTCTCATGAGTCTCAAGCTCATGGATACCTTATCTACTATGGGGATAACAAGGGGTTTACTTAATTTATTGCGTCTAGGTTACCATTGGAGTATACGACGTGGGGAATTAGTTCATAATTGAGTTGATCCCTAGTTTCCATGACCCTCTACATCTCGGCTTATCACCCTAGTAACTGGTGATGAAAAGGGATGGAGAATCTCTAGTTTTATTTATCCAAGTAGGGGGTGAATGCTTGACGAATGGGGTAATATAGTTGTTTAAGTTGTGATTCAAAGGTAGTATTAGGGAAGCCTCCTTAATCATGGGAACCCTGATAAGGTAGTCTAGCAATATTCAATGTTTGGGGATTGTTATACCGCAGTTAAATCGGGCTACTTTACTAAATGGCTCAAAGACTCCTACTTTCAAACCAAGAAGAGGTCTTTGTCAAGGAGATTGTTTGTCTACATTATTTTTCATCTTGGTGGCAGAAGCTCTAAATTGGCTTCTAGATATGGCAATTCAAAGTGGCGACAGGAGAGGTATTGTTGTCGGATCCGAGGAAGTAAGAGTGTCTCATTTACAATTTGCAGATGACACAATTATATTTAGTTCGAAAAAGGAGGGTGAACTTAAAGTGATTAAATGGATAGTGTGTGGTTTGCTGATATGTCGGGACTTGAGGTAAATTGGAAGAAGTCGATTGCTTTCTGTGTAAACTTGGAGAATGAAGACACTTTGAGGATATATATCGGAGATTTTTGGGTCTCAAGTGGGTGAGCTTTCAGTACTTATCTAGGCCTGCCGTTGGGTGTAAACCCCCATCAGTTGATACTTTGGCGCCTGTGATGATTAGCAGGATTGAGTTGCAAGAAGGCATCTTCTCTATCAAGAGCTGTTAGGTTGGTGTTAATTTGATCCCGTTCTTGAGATTATACCAATACACTATTTGAGCCTGCTCAAAGTACCTAAGAAGGTGATGGAAAGGATCAATGTTGTTCAAAAAAGTTTCTTTGGAACCATGGTATGGAAGAAACTTGGTGCTGATGAAATGGTCTAAGTTGGCAAAGCTGAGGCAGTATGGCGGGCTAGGCATCTGTGACATTGAGACTAAGAATTCCGCGCTGATGTTCAAGTGGCGGTGGAATTACCAGCAGTGTAATAGCAGATTGTGGAAAAAGTTGGGCGGTTTCAATGGACAGGATATTAGGTTACCAATCTATGACGCTGCATGGAGGAATACAAGAAGAAGAGGGGTTTGGAAACAGGTAGTGTCAATATGTTCTTGGAAAATGAGTATACAAGATTCATGGTGAAGAACTTGAGGTGGCTGGTAAGAACAACGATAAGCCCGGTTTGGCTGGATCCATGGGGGTAGATGATTCCACACTAAATGAAAAGTTCTAAGATTGTATGTCATCACGAATGTAAAACAGCAAAGGTGGGGAGGTGGGGATCTAGATGGGAATAAATGGCATTAGAATTTTAGATGGAGGCGGGTTTTGTTTTTACACGAAGTGGAGGATGTTATGAGGTTGGTGGCTCTATTGCGTGATTCTAGACTAATTCATACTGGAGAGGACAGACTTCTATGGATTGTGGGGAAGGAAGGAAAATTGTTATAGGTGACTTCTACAAGGAGGTCGTCCGTAGGGAGAATCCAAATCAATTATGTGGCATAGTGTAACACCCCATCTCGATCCAATCGTGGTTATCGCAAACTTATCACCATATATACAAACTCTGCAGCGGATTCAAATACATTCCAGGACCTTGCCACGGTCTGACTACAGAATATACCGAACATTAGTACATACAAATTTAACCAAATACATATCCTTCTTACAATCCCCTCACATCCTATACATCTTACTAACTCAATTGTCATACGAGTGTACATGCACAACTCGTAGGCCACACTTAACCCGTAACGCTTGTACCCCATCTTACTCTCCTCGACGCGCGGTCGCCTCCTGACGTTCGCCTGTGTAGTAAAAACAGCCCCCAAAGGGGGTCAGCACGAATGCTGGTACGATCCCCTCATGGCCCCCAAGCTAACGTGGCTACGACGACTAATTGTCGATAGCATGGAGGTTGATTAGATGCACAACATAATAGAAAGTGCAGTAAACAACAATCCAAATATGAACAATCAAAGTTCAAACATAATGAACGACTTAAATGCGTTCCCTTAATTAGTGAGTCAATTACTTCACTCCTTAAGTTACGTTTCCTCTTATCTTAGTCCATCCTTATCTTACCTCAATCTTAGTCTTAGAAAACAACCATCCTTTAAAAAGGAATGGATGTATCTTACTACCTCAGTCTTATAATACAAACCATCCTTTAAATAGGAATGGTTGCAACTTATCTCAAACCTTATTTTAATCTTAGAATACAACCACTCTTAAATAGAAATGATTGTATCTTACCTCAATGTTTATTTTTGTCGGGTCAAAAGCAACCCTAGCCAATGAGCTATTAACTCCATTGGTTGATAAACAACTTATCTTATAATTTAGGATTTAGGTGATCCTACCGCACCATCTTAATGCCTCCTACCTTGGACTGGATGTCCAATGTAGCTGAGCCGGCAACCGACCCTAGGCAACAAGTCCGAAGACAAGTCCTTAAGCGGAAGTCGGATCTGCTTTAGATACCGACCCCCTTTTTCCTTAGCATGCATGACCGGAGTCAGTCCCGGATTCCTCACTCCCCCTTAAGTTCCAGTTAGAGAAGTCTCAAGACAATGTTTGTTGGTTAACCTCTTTCGATTTATAACAAACTAATATTAGGGAGCGTTCCTTAGTCTCACTCAATTCTTACTAAACGTTGGTTAGTAAGTTCTCACGGTAAGTTGTGTTAGTTTCAAACATCACACAACAATACAATAAACATAATGTTCCGGTTGTATGCTTTATCTTGTTTAGTGAGCACACAAAAACAAATAGCACACAAGCCGAGGGACACCTCGTTAGCAAGCAGGTCACAAGAAGAACTGTACCGTTCACCGTTGGTCATTTGGTTGCTTACTCTCCTCCGGAGTCCAAACTCTCAAGTCCTAAAACATTGATTCAGTTTTAGGTTATTAATCACTTAACTTATTTCAACTTAATTAACTTACTTAACCCATAATGATTCCCCACCTAACACCTCTTAAGTTTTACAACTTATTCTTACAACTTAACCTTAACTTTTAAGTTTATACTTAACTTAATCCCTTAGGTCTTTATACCTCTACTCATCAATTCCCTCTTAATGGGGTACCATTAATACCACTAACTTCCTTAGGGTTTCTTTTTTTTTTGACAACTTAAGGGTCGACCGACCTTACCGACCGACCTTACCCAAGGTCGGTCCATTCCAGAACTAATTACCGTTTGAAAATTTTACCCCGACCGACCTTGCAAGTCCGGTCCCCAAGGTCGGTCCATTCCCGAGAGTTTTTCCCGTGGGAAATTTAAGCCCGACCGAACTTGCCAAGGTCGGTCCCAAGTTCGGTCGATTCCAGAGACTCAATTCGTACACAAATACAAGCCCGACCGAACTTGTAAGTCCGGTCCCCAAGTTCGGTCGATTCCAGAAACTCTTTCCGGTAGTGTAAACTGAGCTCGACCGACCTTGCAGGTCCGGTCCCTAAGGTCGGTCGGCTCCAGAACCTTGTATCTAAATTCCCATTTGACTCCAAGCTTCTCCACAAGTTCCCCCATGTGTCCTAATACCATTTAGGCACTTAAACTCACCTTATAAATTCCACCAAACTCTCCAAAACATTTCCAAAGATCTTCTTAAACATCCTCTCAATACTTTTTAAAACTCCTAACACTTAGCACTTATTTCCTTTACTTTTCCAACTTGTAACCTTACCAAAACTTCTACCACCCAAGTGTTCCTCCATAACAGTTTGAGCACTTCATAAACATCATTCCCCATCCTCAATTCTTTTACCAAAACTTCCTCAAGTCATCTTGCATATCCATGCAACAATTCCTCTCCCTTCCATTTGCTACTCATCAACCTAAACTCATGAACTTACCTATACATTTCTTGCCATCCTCTTAGCACCTTAACCTTGTTCTTCTTTGCCTTGACTATCCTACACCCTCCTTAGACATTTCCATCTCCTTTTACCCAACTTACTCACCATTCTCATGATCACACGCTCTTTTACATTCCTAGTCAATTTTCTCGACATTCGACAACATTCTCCTTCAATTTTCACTTCCATCTCCTAGGTCCACTCATTACCATCTAAACTAAACCTTATTGTTATATTCTCAAGTTCATACCTAGATCACCTCAAAGCATCATACATCTACTCCTTCAAATTTGTGCACAGTCACACCATCCCCCTTACCATGACTTTGGTGTGTTCAATACACCCATCTAAACTCTAATTTCTTCATAGACAATTCTAGGTCATTCTAAACCTCAAGAACTCCTTAGCTAACTCATTTCCACTCAAATTCCTCATAATGATCCCTAGTGAATCCTAGAACATCCTTAGTCATAAAATCTCCTTAGAACACCTTAAACACTTAGTTTCCTACCCAAATTTCTCCATAGTTTCTCTAGTATAATATCATGCCCCAAATGCATTGTTTTCCTCATTCAACCATCTCACACACATCAAGTCCTTTCTCATCATATTTTCTCACACAAATCAACTCACTCATAATAAACTCAATATAGTGCAACAATCTTAAGTTGCATAGCACTAAGGCTCTTAATGACATGGCTCTTAGGCCCTTAAATGACATGGCTCTTAGGCCCTTAAATGACATGAATTTAAACACTGAATTTTCCACATGTAATAGCTTTCAACCTGCAATTACACACCATCAATCTCATAGTAGTTATAATGCTCTTAAAACCCACCTTAAACTTATCTTAATAACTCATTCCCATTGGCTCCTTAATCACAAGTTCATAAGCTTGTTTAAATTCTTTTTCCTAGGTTATATAACCCATTACCTAATTTAAGCTTAAAGCTACATTGGTACTTATCTAAAACTTATCCCTTAAAACTAAACCCACCATTAGGTAAGCAATTTACCTTGTTTTTTCTCAAGTTTCTCTCAAGTTTCTCCTTAGGCTTCTTCCCTTGGGAATCTCGGCCACCATTCTAATTCCCTTTCCAATGTTCTAATCAATATACAATGACTCTCATGAGTGCTAGACAATGCACTAACCTTAAGGAGTAAACCCTAGGTTAAAAATGTGCTTTAAGGTCTTAAAATGAATTTTTACCTTGAGGTCTTAAGGTAGGCTTGGATATGAATCAAGAAGGACCTCCTCTAGCCCTTGGAGAATAGAATCAAGCTAGAACAATGGATAAAAATGAAGCCCCATGAGTAGTATTTTCGGCCATGTAAGAAAGTGATGGAAACATGGTTTTTTCTTACATTTTCATTACCTTGAATGAATGGAGAACCAAATGGGCTCTTCAAACTTGATTTTCCTCCATCAATGGAGTTTTCCCTTGGCACCGAATGGAGCTTTGAAGGATTTGAAAAGATAGAAAGCTAGAGCTTGAGCTAACTAGGAATAATATGTGTTTAGTTTTTGATTTGGAGCTAAAATGAGCAAGTTATGGACAAAGCAAGGTGAGGCAACAATGGAGGCTACTCTTACGTGAATGGAGAAGAGAGGAGGTGAAGAAAACCATGGGAAGAAGAGAAATGAAGAGAGAGAAGAAGAAAGGTAGGCTAATATAAGATATTTTGCTTTTAAAAGCAAATAGTAACTTCTTTACTTTATCGCTTCTTATTTTCTTATTTGATGAAGTCTATGGTGACTCACCTTCTTAGAAACCGGCCCCCTCATTGATTTAGGCTAGTCATGGTCTTTGTTGACCAACTTATTAGACTTAGTTGATTAAAGACTAAACTAGGCACTATTTGATTACTATTCACAAACTAGTGCACATAATTGTGAAATTTTGGTTTCCCATTTATTTAGACTTCCTAATGTGATACTAAGTAGTACACAAGTTAATTAAAGAGTAATGATGGACATTTAGCCACTCAAAACCCCTTTACAAGACAATTTTTCAAAAATGTGCTTTAAGACTTCTTAAAGCACATTTTGTGTTTTAACTTGTTTTCAAGCTTGGTTTTCTTTGGTAATTGTTTAAAATGACCATTAGGATATTACCAAGGTCTTAGAATGATATTTGGGTACTCACCCAAGTTTCTCCAAGCTTAGAGCACATTTTAGCCTTAATTGCCCTTAAGGCATTTTCTTGTGTTTCCTTGGTTTAAATTGTCTACCAATCTCTCTAAGGCATATTTTAGCCTACTACATCATATATTTATGTTTACTTAACATACTTAGGTTTGGGGTATTTCACATAGATCTTTTTAGACTAACTCGCCCCACTCAAGATTGAATTGTTGTCTTTTTTCTGCTACAAAAACGTTTGGCAACAAGGGATAATCTTTTTGTGTGGAAATCGCTCCACACTATCAACTGTGCTATGTTCATTTTGTAATCTAGCATTGGAGTCGGTAGACCACCTGTTCATTAGATGTAGGGAGACCCGCAAGCTGTGGTAGGGTGTAAATGGAGCTTTTGATATGGAATTGAGAAGAGTTTGAACAGATGGAATGAACTGATGAAGAATCAATCTTGCGGTAAACTCTAGAAATCAACATATATGTATGTGATGTACTACATTTGGCGTGCAAGAAAACAAAGCAATCTTCAAACAGGAGAACGTAGGCTGGACAAATGTCATATGCTTAATCAAGATCCAAGTTCTGGAATTAGGAAAAGGAAGAGCAAGTTTCAGGGATTGATTAGCTCACTTATGTTTGTAACTAATCTTAAATAAAGATTGTAAGGGTAGTCTTGATATGGGGCTGAAACTACTTGTTTATGTTGATTGTATTGTTTGTTATTTTCAGGCATTTAGAGGGTAGCTATAGACCTTGCTTGGCTGGGACTCATCCTAAGTTGTATTAACCAATTATGGTTACTCTTGCTACTCTATAGCCTTTTTATTAAAATAATTCTCTACTACTTTATCTTTCATATAAGTTGGGGGAGGATCTAGTTCATATTCTTGATCTCATTCCCATGGCTTTTTGTTTCATCCCAACCTGCACCAAAGGTGTCTCCCTTTGTTTGACAGCTATAGCATGGGGCTCTGATGTTGGGTTAGCCGCGCCGTCAGAGTTTGTTGATCATTGTATTCCCCTTTTTTTCATTCTGACGGTAGGTTTGGTTGCAGCTGTGGCGCAAGATGATAGGGGGTGATTTGGTGTGGTACTAAAAATTGAAGAATGTGAATTCAAACCTAGCGCTTGCGCCAGATTGTAAGGTGAAGATGGGTATTTTGGTATTTGTCATCTATTTTGTCTTTTTTCTACTTTATCCTTTTGTAAAACTTTAAAATGGTGTATTTTATTATATATAAGTTCAAATAACATAAATTTTATACCATTGTTCATCATAATTCGAGCTCTTCAAAATAATACCCAACATGAGTACGTTTTGATAAATTTTAAATTTTTTCTTATTTTTAGTATGTTCATATGTTTTTAAGATTCATTGTGAATCTTAAGTTTACGAAAAGTGAATCAAAGGTTGTTAAAAGTGAACCACAGAGTTGCTTAATAGTGAATAAGAGGTTTAAAAAAATATCATAAACAGAGATTGTTCTAAAGTGATTTTGACTGTTTGACTAGTGTGAATCAGAGGTTTTAGAAAAGTGAACAAAGGTTGGTAAAAAGTGAATCACAAGTTGTTACAAAGTGAATCAGAATAATAAGAAAACGGAATCTCGTAAGCATAGATTGTTTAACTAAAGTGATTAAGTGATATACCCCTAAATTAATCTAAAGTAATTTAGGGGATTTCTTTTATTAAAACCCTTAATAATATTATTAAACATCAAATTATTATATGGTATTATTTAAAAATTATTTAGGGGATTTCTTTGATTGAATCCTAAATAATAATACAATTTAAATTAATTTATTATATGGTATTATGAATTTAATAACAAGATTTATTAGTCAATAAATCTTGGAAAAATTTCTAGACACTCTAAATATGTTACAAAGATTTTAGAAATACTTGGACCATTGATTTGAATCATAAAAATCAATATAAAATCCTAGAAACCTTAAAGCTTATTAAGCCTTGCTAGGGTTGACTTTTTAGAATGGTCAAACCAGCCCATGAAACCTATACCAATAAATAGTTTATGGAAAACCATGAAGATTGATAAAAAAACGTCAAAAACGGATCATCCTAGCCAAAGTTATGATAGAATGAAGTTTAGAGTCAAAAATTTGAAAACTGCCACGTGTCAAGCTCACACAGCCGCGCCGGTACTTAGCATAAATTCGCTAAGTGTCTTAACCTCCATCAGTGTTTTTGCCCTAACTTTAAACACCAATATCTCACCCGTCTTTGAGAGTTTTCCAGTGCCGGTTTCTTCATTCTCTTCTCCTATAATCCCTCTTTCCAACCATTACTCATACACCATCTAAATCATTCTACATCGACCGCAAATTCGATCCAAAGTAGCCACCCTGCGAAACCGAAACCCAGATTTCCAGATTTTGCTGAAATCAGGTAAACTTCGTTTGATCATAACTTCTTCGTTTGTGAACGAAAATCCACGTTCTATAGCTCGTTGTGTAGATCTCTAATTCCTCTAAAACTTTCATGTTAATTACAAAGGCGGATTCTCAATCGTGCGGAAGATATAAGCGTCTAAAGTTACTTACTCGATCATGTCGGGTTTTTGCCCAGAATTTTTCCAGAAACGACATGGTAAACTCAGATCTTTGTGGATCTGTAACTTTCTCTCTAGTTATTCTTTTTCCATGATTCTTCCACCAATGTTTAGAGTTACATGTCTACTTTAAAATGACGTAGGTGTTGTGGATTTAATCTCTCTCAATTAGCACGAGTTGATCCGTGAAGTAGGCTACTCGAACTGCACATGAAATAACAGTTTTCCGGAAACCGATTTTGAATTTCCCTCACCGGCGCTTCTCTGGTAGGTTTCCGATCAATTCCTCCTACAATCTTGTTCGAATTTTCATTCTCGAACTAATCCCCCAACCAATTTAACCTATAATGCATCATATAGAGAGAATTTGTCAAAATTCAAATCGGAAACCGGTAAAACCCTAAGTCGACAAACCCAGATTCGAAATCCCTTATCCTTTCATTATAATTAACAAAATTGGTACCATTAGAACCGTATTTGCATTTCGAATCCAATGAAAACAAAATCAGTCGATTTGGCTCTGTGAGTTGAGAGAAATCGACGATTTAGTACTCGGGTTTTGGGTTGAGTTCGCTGAAGAACTAGACAAACGTGAGCCGTCCGATCGTAGGTTATAGGAACGGACGGCCAAGATTAAAACGTGGGTATTAAGTGTTTGTTTTTTTGAGTTAATTCCAGAATTAAACCCTAACTTGTCGAATTTATTTAATGACCTTTTGACTTGAAATTTTAACCATAGATTTCTTATAAAATCTAGTTTATTTTGATGTAAATTAATATGGGTTTTGAGTTTTTAAACGTAAATTATATTTTTATAAGTTCTGAGTATTATGGAATTATTTAGATAATTTTTAAAAGATATTTTTATGAAATAAAATTTTTATAATATGTCTAAAATCATAGTTACTATATATTAAATTTTAGGATTTTTAGACAAGAGGAGATAGGCCTGAAAATTGTGTTTCTAAATTTTTTCATAATTTACCTTATAATGTAACGAAAATTAAAGTATGACTTATTAATAAACTTTATAGGTTGTAAATAATATAATAAGACTAAACTAACATTTAATACAGAATGTTAATAAATATTTTTAGGTATCAACTTTAAGTGAAATAAAAATTAAATACATACATATACTATATATATCTATATATATATATATAAAAAAAAATAAAATAGTAACTTAGGTTACATCAAGGAGTTAAATTAATCTACATTTTTGTAATTATATATGTGGAAGTTAATATACTGAATTGAAACTAAGGAAAATACTTTATCTTATAAATCATATATTGTGTGTAGATGTGTGTACAAGTTAATATAAATAATTTAATTCAATAAAACTACATAAAGAATGTCTTGAATAAATCTTAATATATGTTTATAAAAAATAAAAATAAAAATAAAATACCTCATAGAAAATAGAATATGAAGGAATTAATAATTTAAACTAAGCCTATACATAATACTACTAAAAGAATATTATATGAGGTGGTATTGAATTATGGTTATGAAATTAAGTTTAAAGAGTTACCTTTGAATTTCTAAGATTTATATAAACCGTATTAAAATACATGTATAGTATTAGTCAATGACCATAATGTAAATCTATAATTGGGTTAAGTAATTAATAAGTTAACACTTAGGAAAATTTGTAATTATTTTCACAAAATGTTACACAAATAGCTTATAACATAATCAAATAAAGTAAATGAAATACTTTTATCTAAATGTGAAGTGGATTTATAAGTCTAGATTTAATCATTTCATAACATTTATAGTTTTGAACAA
This sequence comes from Limonium bicolor, assembly GCA_023374045.1. Lineage (NCBI taxonomy): Eukaryota > Viridiplantae > Streptophyta > Magnoliopsida > Caryophyllales > Plumbaginaceae > Limonium > Limonium bicolor. Next base: position 187,280,262 of record CM041777.1, on the reverse strand, counting down.
TAACCTAATGTTTTAAGATAAAATCATTAAAAGGATTATGATATAAACTATGATTAGGAAATTAATCTAAATAATAATCCTTAAGTTTCTTAAAAATTAGATAAGCCATATAAAATACATTTATTACCAATATTCAAAATGGGAGATTATAATTAAGTGATGTAATTAGTAGTAGAACTTGTAAAAGAGTTGTAAATGGAATTAGATATTTAAAACTTTTGAACCTTAATCGGAGGGAACTAAGTTACATAAGATATTGTATTGATTTACTTTACGACACTATAAATATTAATATGTTGTTTGAATATAAAATACGAGAACTTTTCAGAATAGATTATCTTATTAAATAATTGTCAATTTCACTCATGAATGAGGATTTAATTCTTAGATAAAATTTACCTTATGTTAAGATATACTGCTTATCCTAAAACATAATAAAGGAAATTAATTTATTAAGTTATCCCTTTGAAACCTTAGGTTTTGTAAGCAATTTAAAATGTATTTATGACTTAAGTTTATCGAAGTTAGTAAAAGGATTATACATAGTCTATGGATGGAAGGTGTGTAAAAATAAACATTTAGGAAATTAAATGTAAGTGAGGATACATAAAGGTTATCTTAAAACACCTTATTATATAGGTGATAATAAAACATATAATATATCTTGTAATACTAAATGTAAGAGTTTGATAAGTCTAAGTTAATTATAATATAGTTATTTCAAGATGAAAAGTAATTCAACATCTTAAAACTAGATTATTTAATGGTTGTAATAAAAGTCATTCTGAACTAAGGATATGATAATTGAGTTTAGTGGCTCAATTAAGTTATAGTAAAATGTATATACAACACTATGATTTCTATATACAAGATGTAGATCTTAATTAAGTTAAGGGAAAACTTAATCATAATGGATTATTTAGTAATATTGATAAATACATAATCAATACATTGTAAATAATAGTATAATATTCTAAGATAAACCTATCATAGGTCATAATACAATGTTTATTCTAAATTAAGAATAAAAGTATTGAGCTTAAGAATTGTTTTTGAAATTCTAAGGTGTATTGAATAACATAAAATGCATTTATGACATAAGGGTCTCAAGAGTCTTGAATTGAGAATTAGGGTTAAGTATGAGTAAAGTGGATAAGAGTGTAACAATTAACAAGTGTTAATAACATACATTCCCTAGTCTTACAACCTTGAGTTATACAACATTCTAAGATAGGTCAAAGTTATACATAACATTTAAGCAAGGGCTTACAAGATAATCGAGATTTAAAATAAGAGTGAGGTTTTAAGTTTAACTTAGGCTACAAGTTATTGATGTTAGACTACCTTTAATATTCCTCGGAGTATTGTTGATTATTTACACAAGTCGACTAGAACTGCTACAACAATTACCAGGTACGATTTCTCGTACTCAGAGACTTTGATAACGGACTTTATGGAATGTTTTGGAAAATGCCAACTAATCTTGAATGGATTTCAAAAGGAAACTGTTGTGTGACTAACTCAGCTTGATGTGACTAACCGAGCCTTGAATGTGATACTTCCTTGGTTATTGGTTCCTCCTATCTAGTTGTTTCATTAGATATTAACTGCCAAGGGTTTACGCTTCTACACTCTGTAGGACTGGGTGTGTTGGTATTGCTCTTGTGCAGTTAATGATCTAGTGGGGTAACTGGGAATATAGGAAAATATCTGGTATTGGTAAATTCTTCCTTTGGACTATGGGTATTGTTTATCCATGAGTCGAGTTTGATCAGCCTTATTAGGAATGGATTCTTTCCCATTAGATATTAACTGCTGAGGGTTTACGCCTCTGCACTTTGTAGGACTGAGTGTTTTGGTATTGCACTTGTGTAGTTAATAATCTAGTGGGAATATGGGAAAATGTCAATCTTGGTATTGAGTATGGATTCTTTCTATTAAGTGGTGCACACACTTTTCACCGATGACTGAGAACGGGTCGGTGGCAGCGGAGGTCTGCTATACCTCGTTCAAGTGGACAACTGACAGCGGAGGTCTATTTACCTCGTCCTTGTGGACAACTGACAGCGGATGTCTGTTTACCTCGTCCTTGTGGACAACTGACTGGCGGTGGGTGTAACACCCCCGAATAAACATCCAATAGTACAAACAAAGCTCCTAGCCATATTACAAGATAACTACGCAGCGGATTCTCAACATCATCCGGGTGCTACAGATGCCAACCACCCACGTGGTTGACAGACCACATTACCAATACTAAGTTACGGTCTGTAAGACTGGAAACAGCCCTCACCAAAACTCATATACAATATAAGATACAATTCCAACTATCAAGTGTCTACAACAAATTCCCAAACCATAAACTGAAAATTACATCTCGGGTTTAGTAACAACCCATACATTGAACATACTACTACAAACTTAAAAGTCATGCCCTGATGGACTACCCCCATGGTAGCCATCCCGCCTACGCTCCGTTATCATCCGGCACAATACCTAAAAAAATTGGGTTGTAAAGGACTCAGCAAACTACGCTGAGTATGAACGTGTGTAGCCCGTATGTTGCTGGGCTACACGACTACTTGGTCGAATATTATTAAGTCAATTTACATGCTATAATAAAGCAGGCCACAATCCATCATGGTTTCATACACACTCAAAGGTAGCAAAGCATTAACAACAAGCAACCAAGCATAACATGCCGGCGTCATAGCAACATCAAACCAACCAAGCACACAACAAGATGCTAGTATCACAACAACAATCATGTACATAATAAAACGTGTGCATAGGTATGTTATACTCCTGATCCTCACTATGGGATCATTCGAGCGTTGTGTGTTTTTTTATTTCTTTTCTCTCGTTCCCATAATGTGTATTTTCTTGCTCTTTCCTTGCACCAGGTCTGGGGATATAGTCTAGATCCCGTGACCATATCATGTAGGTGCCAATCTTTCCTTGTTTCTTTAAGGATTATTTGTGAATTCTCTTATGGGGATATAATTAGATCCCGTAACCATATCATGTAGGTGCAATCCTTCCTTGTTTCTTTAAGGATTATTTGTGAATTCTTTTATCACCGCACGTTGGAGGACGTCTCCTCCATAGTTAATTCCTCCATTCCTGGCGTCATACATCGAGAAAGAGGGGTCATCTTTAGACCCCAGCTTCTCCCCAAATAGCTGATCCTCCAATCCCGGCGTCATGTCGAGAAAGAGGGGTCATCTCTAGACCCCAGGTCATGCTTCCCGAATTGCCAATCTTCCAGTCCCGACGTCGTACGTCGAGAGAGAGGGGTCACCTCTAGACCCCAGATGTGCTCCACAATAGTCGGTCCAAGGATCTGATGCAGATACCAACTCCTGAGCATTCCATACCGCGCGGCCCGAGATGTTGTCTTCCCGGGTTATTCTCATGTTCCACCCGTTGATATTTACTCAATATGTGTCTTTTCTTTTTGTCAGCTCGACACCATTGTGGGTGTCGATAGTAGTCCTCAACAGAGTATTCACTTATCGTAAATAACTTGACACCATAGTGGGCGTCCTTAGAAGTCCTCCATGGTTAGGGAGGAGTTTTCCTTGTGTAAGTAGTTTCCTTATTTGTTTGTATTATTCGTCACTTTTCGTCCCGTAGTTTTACATGAACGGGGAGTGACTAAGTTACTATATGCACGCACGTAAGGCATAACAGGTGTAGAGCAACCAATACCGTAATTTAAATAAGCAATCCGTTCTCATGCTTCACATAACACACCGCAAGCAAATAGCAAGATAAACAAACAATCCGTTTTCATGCTTTAGTCTTGAAGTCATTGGCAAACAAGGCACACAACACACAAGCCGTGTAACACGGCAACATACGAACCACACATGTCCATACCTTATTCAGAAGCACGTGTTGTCTCACACACCGGGTTTCGATTGGCGCTCATTACGGTCCTAACGTTGATTAAAAACGATTTGTCAGTTTATAATTTCATGTGATGACCCTGTGACATTCTCCTAGTTTATCACATTTTATCGGGTTGTTCCCTAGGTGAATTCTTTGTTGAATGTCCCACTGACATTAGCCCTTAGAATTCTCCAAGTATTAACCTTAACCCTTAGCTTACTCCTAGGGTATTTACATCGATGTTTTACACGTTAACTAAACCCTTTCCTCTGGCTCATGCTTTAGAGTATTATAAGAATCAACATGTAACAAGTTTTACTAAGGTGGATTTTAATTCCCCTAAGATGGATTCCCTCCTTAGCTAGGTAGGTTAGCAATGTCTTAACCTTAATATCGTGACAACATAGTCCTAGAAATACCCTCAAAACCCGGTTATACTGAACCCTAAAAGGTTCCAAATCTGAAACACACTTCCCATGAATTACCTTATCTAACTTCACCTTAAATGTGGCAAGCTGATGTTCAACCTTCTCACATGTTTCATAAACTTAGCTAGATGTTTTAGTACTGTTTTGGGCTCCTTATTAAACTCATGCCCCACACCCAGCACCCTTAGAAGTTAACCATACTGAAACTAATTTCAGGAAACCGAAACACCAACGTTGTGCATACTTCATTCAGTTTCTCTTTGTTACTGCATTATTTGCTTTCTAATTTCCCCGACGCGTCCCTACTCTTAGCTAAGTGTGTTGTTGAGATTTTTAAACCCAAGACAAACCCCAAAAACATTACTCAAGTTACTGAAACTTCATGATACCGAAACTGAAAAAGGAACTGTTTTATCCTCTCAGGTTTCTTTTCAGTTGTTCACTAATTCTGACTTCCAATGTTCCCAAATTGCTCACCCAGTTAGTTAAGTGTATTAGGAAAGTCTAAAACTAAAACTTAGCCCAAGGCAACCCAGTTAACAACTGAGAAAATTTGTTATACAGAAGCAATTAAGTATTGAAAACCTGAAAACCAGAATCTTGTGTTTTCCTCTTCATTCCTTCTTCATGTCTGTTAACCTGTCTCCTACTTCCCCCATGAATATATCAACCTAGATAGATGTATTAGCAACGATTTGGGTTGATTATTAACCAACCAAACAACACTCTTAGCACATCTGTAGTTCAATTATACAGAGAACAATCATCACAGAAAACTGAAGCATGAACTGATGTATTCTCCTCTATCTTTTTTTTTCTTTGTTCTCAGATTTGACTTCTAGGTTCTCCCACCCATTTTCTCACGTGATTGAGTGTGTTACAAAGCTTTTGAATTTGTATACAAAGCCAAAATAACCTAGACGATGTCCATGAAAACTCCATACACAGAACACTGTAATCTGAAAAACTGAAGGTATGAAAACTGATGCGTATTCTTTTCTTATTGTTGTCTGTCTGTTTAATAACCGACTTTAGGTGCACTCCCAGTTTATGTCACCACTTGGTTAATCGTGTGAGTAGGGTTTCTCATCTTAACAACAACCTAAAACAACTGACAAATCTACTGGACTAATTCATACAGAAAACTTAGGAAACCGAAATCTGAAATTGAGGTATTCTCTTCTATGGTTTTCTTTTTCTTCTATCTTCAACTTCTGTTTGTTCATGTCTTGGTTTCTCCCGTTTCCCCTAGGCTCTTTAGCCATTCACTCACCCATCTTAATTTGGTTTACACTTTGAAACAACCCCAGACCGCAAGGGTTACACTCCTGAAAGTCCTAACACAGAACTGGAAAAAAAACCTGAAAACTGATGCACTAGAGTTTGTATTTTACCCCTTTTCTGTTTTGTTCTCCCTTCCTTGATCTGGTCTCTTTCTCCTTTCCCAAGTTATTTATCTTCTTAATAAGACATCCCAATCCGATTTAATTTCTAATCTAGCCCAACACAACCAAGACAACATCTCCAATCTCCTTGCAAGAATCTGTAAACTGGAACAGAAATCTGATATGACTTTACTTATGTGTCCTTTCTGTTTGTTATCACTCTGTCTTTCAATTTATCCCTAAGCATTCACTTCTTAATCCAGTGTTCTAGCTTGATTTCCAACTCAAAAACACCTTAAACAACCCTATTACCCTCACTGGTGCAACCTTATACTGAAACAAGCATAGTACAGGGACTGAAATCATAAATGATATGATTCCTTTCTTCTGTTTCATTTCTTTCTTGCCCACGAGTTTGATTCCTAGCTCCCCCTGGATTGTCTAGCTATTTAATTAGGCATCTTAGTATAGTCTTAACCCTCAAAAAATCCCAAACAATACTATTATTCCCGCTGAAGCATATTTATACTGAAACTAGAAATTCAGCAACTGAAGAAAACTAAAACTGAAACAGAAGGCGTGAACTGATGCACCTATTTCCTTATTCTCTTAAGTGGCTAACTGTTTTATTTTGTTTGCACTTGGCCTCACGTTTGGTAAGCTCTTAGGTTGGTCCCTAAGTTGATACAGCCTCTAGGTTACTTCAGGGAGTTAATACACAGAAGCTCATAGAGTTTCAGAACTGAAAACTAACTGATAAACTTTCTTCTATTTTGTTCCTGCTCTTTGTCTACGATTTGATTTTCAATTCTTCCCAACTTGCCTACCAGTGTTAACTTGAGTTGAGTCATTAATAACTCATCGCCACCCCATAATACCCCTAGACAGTTATTATACAGAAACACAAAGTTACAGACTTCGAATGCCTACAACTGAACTTGACAGTTTGTTTTGTTTTCTGCTCAAATGTTGAGTTTAAAGTTAGCTCACCTCTAACTGTCAAGCTACTGAATTAATGCCTTTATACAGTTCTGACCCTCACGTAACCCAAAGCAACAAGGTCCACATCTCTTAGAGTTATTCACGCAGAATCTGTGAAACTCAAAGAAAACCGAAACACCAAATAGCAGAATTTTAAAGTTTGTACATAAGGCTTAGTTGGTTTACTACCTTGTGGTTTCTTTTTGTTTTGCAGTTGGCTCTTTCAGGTCAATCCTTGGCACAATGTAAACCTCACTAGAATGATCACCCAAATGTTAGACTGTGGTAAACCCGAAACAGTCTCGACTGAGCCAAAGGAAAGAAAACTATTCAAGAGATCCACCTGTTGGTTATGTTTCACGTGAGGAGTTGGCAAGCTTTTGCTCGATGGTCTTCAGGTCCTTCATTTATGGGATAGCAGGGTGTACAAGCACAACACAGGGAAGGAAAAAAATGGGGTGATTAAGACTAGTATGATCGGGTACAGAAACTTGATGAAAAAGATGATGGAGAAACTGGCTGGAAGTTTACCTTGTTATGGTTTTCATTTTTTTTTGTTTAAAACCAGCAATGGCCTGTTGCTTGTGGTATGAGATGCACTCTTCACATCTAAATTTCCAGATGGAGTCATGCCAAGATCGAGGAGGAAGTGGGTTATACAGCAAATAAAATCTTTGGTACAGAAACGGAATGCTGAGAAGGATTTAACATTGATGCTTACCCTACTGGAATCAGGAACTGAATTTGTTTGCACTAGGACTTGTGCAGGCTGTTGTGTGGAACAGAACTAACAGAGTTGAGTATGGTAAGGCATGACTTAAGGGAGGACGGTGAGAGGTTTTATCAGTTCAATGACTTGCCACTGATTCCCACATGCATGCATGGGAGTTTTCAAAAGAGCACACTGATGTACACTCCTGTCAGTTGAGTTGCTTTACTGGAATCGAGATGGTGTAGGTAGTGGTTGCAGGTTAATTTGGATTTTTTTTTGTAACTGAACCTAAGGACGCCTCACTTCTGTTTCAGGTAGTCGGACAGGACCAGGCTGGAATAAGGAGATCAATAACCAGATTCTTGTCTCTGTTTTTTTATTCAGGTGGCATTAAAGGGGTGACTGAGGGCACGAGTTTCAGGAGGGATTAAGAATTTAGTGGTCTCAAGTTACAAGGCCATTATGAGAGTTTGTGCAGTCCAACTTCAGAACGGCATCATTCCCTGTCTGATTGAAAGCTCAGAGTTTGCTAACAGCATGTTTGTCTCAGTTGGATTTCCTTTTGTTTTCAGGCAGAACCAAAGGATATTGCTCTCAGATTATACGGGAATGGGTGGGGTTAGTTTCAAAATGAATTCTGGTGCTCACCGATCAGAACAAGAAGTTGATTTACCTGAAAAAGAGTTCGAGAATTACAGAGGGCATGCTTGTTTCTCTATTTATCTGTAGTTACTTAGTAGGCATGTTATTAGTTTTAATTCGTGAGCATCTATTACCGAATTCTAGCATAGCTCAACCGGTTAAGACGTTCAGGATGGGTACGAGAGGTACGGGTTTCGAATCCCGGCTAGAGCATGTTTGCTCTATTTTTGTATAAGTGTATATTCTTTCCTATTTTTATCGTTTGTTACATACATAAGCATATGGGTGACTATTTTATTTTGTCACGTTGATGTTTATATATATCCATATGGCTATTTTGTTTTGTCGCGTTTTAGCTGTATGTACCTATGCGACGTTATTAGTTATATATACAACGTTGTAATATTGTAAAGTTGGTTGTACGTATAGGTATATATATATATATATGACCATATAAATGTGTCGCATTGTTACTTATAACGTTTTTAATTTAAACTTCACTAATTTTATGTGATAATCACTCGGGGTATTTCAGTGGGGGCCATCTCTCCCAATTGGTTTTATTCCACTCTTGAGTATGTTTGGCTATGGGAATCAATCTTATGAAATGGTGGAGACATAAACTGTCTACCACGGGTTATGGATATTCATGTCATTCCTAGTCCTTTGTGACTACTTAAGTCTTACTCTTCTTAACCAGAATTGGTTCTAACATCAACAATGGATGTTTACTAACTATGTGGTGTGACTTCTTAAGTGGATGACTTGGTTTGGAAGTTCTTTATCTCTATCTTTGTCTTGTTTTCTTTTCTCTTTAACTTGATTGTTTTGAAGTGCTTTATCTGTGTTTTACTTTTAAGAGTTTGTTTCATGTTACTGTGTTATTTGAAGAAGTATATTTTAATTTATTGTTTTTGAGAATTGTACCAGTTCCATTCCAGGGAACTAACTCACCCTTCCCGGGGTGGGCTGCTTGGTTTCATCTTGCAGGTACGAAATTGTTCATACAGGTGGCCACGAAGAGTATGAGTGATTGGGATGGGAATTAGGAATTGTGGAGAGTTGCTTTGTTTATTTTAAGTTACGTTTACATTGTTTTCTCGAGTTCAGACTTGTACATTAGTAAGTAGTAATTGGTGAGGTTTTGTACCGGGTGTTTGGAACCCGATGATCTGTAATCGCCATTAGAGTTTTTATTCCGCTGTATTTATTTTAAATAGGGGCGTTACATTAAAAGGTTTAAGAAAAGTGAATCAGAGGTTTTTATATAGTGAATCATGGGTTTAAGAAAAGTGAATCAGAGGTTTAAGAAAAGTGATTCTCCTAAATAGAGATTGTTTAACTAAAGTGAATAAAAGGTTTAAGAAAAGTGAAAAAGAGGTTTAAAAAAGTGAATCAAAGGTTTTTAGGTGAATCAAAGGTTTAAGAAAAGTGAATATTTTGTTTAATGCTAGTAAAAGTTAATCCTACCACAAACTTATGCCAAAACAATATGAACCTTTCATTTACTGAACGTGAATCATTCGTTTAAAAAAACTGAATCTTATGTTTAAGAAAAGTGAACATTTCATATAAAACAATGTGAGTCCTTTGTGTTTTTTAAAAGTGAACCTTAACCCTGCACTACAAACATTAAAAATGTCATCGATGTTTTTAGCATTCCTAGGGTGGCTTTTAGGGCGTTTGGAGGGTAGAGTAATCTTTTTCGCATTGGTTCTACACTTTATATCGTCGTTACAGACTCGACAGGTTTTTAGGGCTTGTGGTTTAGGGTTTAGGATCGTTAGACCCTAAACCCTGCACTACAAACTCTAGAACTGCCTTCGATGTTTTTAGCTCTCCTATGGTGGGTTTTAAGGTGTTTGGGGGGGGGGGGGGTAGGGTAATCTTTTTGTATTAGTTCTACACTTTATATTTGTCGTTACTGACTCGACAGATTTTTAGGGTTTGTAGTTTAGGGTTTAAACCCTACACTACAAACCATTAAAATGCCTTCGAGGTTTTTAACTTTAATAGGGTGGTTTTTAGAGTGTTTGGGGTATGATTCATTTTGTTAATGATTAAGGTTCATTTTATTATTAAAAAAGATTCATTTGGTAAATGAATAAGATTTCTTTTAAAATACGTAATATATACTCCTTCTAAAAACATAAAATTAAGTTTACCAAAACATATCCATGATGCATCTTGTTTTGAAGAGCACGAAAAATGATGAAAAATGGTATAATTTTTTTTTGCATTTTTATTTTATAAGTTATAACATTTTGAAAAAAAAATTCACTCTCCTACTAATAAAAACACATTCAGCCCCCAAAAAAACTCCTATACACACACGTGTCTCTACCTTTTTTTTCCTTCATTTATTCATCCAACCACAGCATGACAATTGTTTTGTCGTGTTTCAGTTGAAGAAAGAAAACATATGCGCAACCGTAAAATTAAATTGAACAAAAATGTAAAAGGTTTTGGGATCTTATATTCATCTTGTAACTCTTGTTGGCTCGGCTAAACCAGTAAGTATGAAAAATTGTTACTTAGTCTTTTGCTTAAGGAAACAGTGTCATTTTTATTTTAATCATTAGATCAGTTTTGTAAATAAATCTGATGGTCTAAATCATATAAAAATTTAGGAAAACATTCACAATATCCACAAAAACTTTGGTAATATCAAAATGGGATATTTCACCAAATACCATTGGGTTTTTGTTTAATTCACGATATACCACTGTGTTTTTAAAATTACACAGGATAATATTGAGTTTTTATTTATTTCACCAGATAACACTTTGTCCCATATTCTGTTAACTTCTTTGTTATTTTTCCTGGAAAATGACAAAATACTCTTGGTATTAATTACCTCACAATGAACTGTCATATTGATAAATAATATACCACCTTAATTTAACTAATAATAGGGTAGTTTAGTCTTTTTTTCTAGGGATATTAATGGAAAAGTTAACGAAATATGTGACAGTGTGTTTCTCTGGTGAAATAAGTAAAAACTCGATGTTATCCTGTGTAATTTTAGAAACACAGTGGTATATCATGAATTAACTAAAAACTCAGTGGTATCAGGTGAAATTTCCCTATCAAAATTAAAAAGATATGTTTGTTCCGGCCCAACTAGGGAAATAAAAAACCAGGCCTTGAACGTTATAACCAGGCTCGATCGACTGTAAAAATGTCATTAAACCCAGTCCGCCACCCAAATCATGAGCTTTGCCCTCAGGTTCTTGTACGGTAAAAGGCAAAATGGGGACCGTGCCCATGTGTGACTAATTTGGGTATGTGCTCAATTATTTTTCAGCCATTTGATTACAGTTTTTATTATTAAGAATTAATCCACACCGTGAATACTTTTGCCTTTTTATTAATTTATTTTGTAAAAAGAAAAATCAACCAGATAATTATACAAAGGGTATTATGGACTTTTGTAATTGAAATTTTAATAACTGTTTTTAACCGATTATACTTTTACAATTATAACAAAAAATTTTCACTAATAACTTCCCGTCATTATACGGAAGTTTCTTCTCACCCATTTTTTTCACTAATAACTTCCCCTCATTATACGGAAGTTTCTTCTCACTCAATTTTTTTACAAATAACAATTTTTTTCAATAATAACTTCCCCTCATTATATGGATCTTTTTTTTCTAAAATATGAGTGTAGATTTGCTTGGTAGAGGTACAGATTATTAATTTATCATTTAAGTAAAAGTGTAGATTTTTAAGTAAAATGATAGATTTTTTAAAATGTAGGTGTAGATTTGTTTGATAAAACTGTAGATTTTGTATTTAGACAATACATTTTTTAAATGAAAGAGTGGAATTTTATTTAGTATAAATAAACATTTGTGATCTTATTATATTGAATTTAAAGAATTCATGTCAAAATTTTTATATTTGCTTATTTTTAAGCATTTGTTTAAAATGTGGATCTTTCTTTTTAGTTTCCTCAAATGCAAGTGTAGATTTGTTTGGTAGAAGTGTAGATTTGTTTGGTAGAAGTGTAGATTTGTTTGGTTGAAGTGTAGATTTGTTTGATAGAAGTGTAGATTTGTTTGATAGAAGTGTAGATTTTTATTAATTTCTCATTTAAATAAAAGTATAGGTATTTAAATAAAATGATAGATTTTTAAAATGTACGCGTAGATTTGTTTAAAAAATGTAGATTTTATATTTAGACAATACAGTTTTTCATGTCAAAATATTTTATAATAACAATTTGTTTAATATGTGGATCTTTTGTTTTTTTTCCTAAAATACAAGTATAGATTTGTTTGGTAATAGTATAGATTTTTTATTAATTTCTCATTTAAGTAAAAGCGTAGATATTTAAACAAAATGATAGATGTTTAAAAATGTAGGTGTAGATTTATTTGTTAATACATAGATTTTATTTGTAGACAATACAATTTATAAAATGAAAAAGTGGATAGTGTTTTTGTTTGAAATCTTGTATTAAGTAATAACTTAATTCAACTTTTTACTTATATTTATTTTTAGTAGAATTTTTTTTTCAAATCAGGATTCCATTTCAATTTCAGTAAAAACATTATTTTATCTCAAATCGTGAGATTGATTGTGGGAATGTTTTTTTGTTCTTTACTTAAAATATTATAAATTCATTTTGACATCCATATCCCTATATTAATTAGTATAATTTAGACCATCTATTTATTCTTTTAGAATCCAATGACCAAGATTTAATTGAACACCGTGCTCAAAACTGCTCTCGGGCACCTTCCCTCGTTGCGGTAAAAGGAACTACAGAAACACTAGTGCGTGCAGGATATAAGTTACTAATTAGGCGGTCTTAGATAAAACATTACTCTCCTTAGGGCATCCACAATGGTAAAAGTGGATTCCACCCACCAACAAATATTATTTTATTATCTCTTCTCACAATCTCTCTTACTTACCTAGGTTCTCTAAAAAGAGAGTGTCTTAGTTAAGAACCCCTCACACATCTTCCCTCCTCCACCTCATCATTTTCTTTTTTCTCTTTTAACATTATGGGTGGAATCCACACCATTGTGGATGCCCTAATTTCTGCTAGATTTTTCAAAAACATATCTCTTTTTTTTATAAGACTTCAAATAAATTTTTATCCTATCGGTATGTTTTGAACCCAAGATCTTTGGTTCTAATGTAGAACTCTTTTCTTCCTAATGATCTCCGTGGCCTGTGATCAGTGCTATTTCAATAATTCAGCGTTGAGCAAGAGCTACATGGAATTGACTTTTAATTAGTCTTATGATATATAAGGTCTCCAAAATGAAAGTTTGTGTTATCATTCTTTCCATTCAATGGTATACCGTTGAAATAAAAAATGCAGTATCTATGTTCACCCAGTCAAACGATAAAAAAAGGTTTCTCCTCCAAGCAAGTCAACTTTTCAACATAAAGCATCATTTCAAAGAAAAAAAAAACTTTTTCAGAAAACCAAAAATAGTGTTGTTTTGATTCAATACGCCGCCAATCACATTGAATAACCAACATATGCTATTTCAAAGGAAGCAGAAATAAGACATATACCATTATAAGTGTAAATCTACTTTTCGCCTTCCACGTAGCACATCATTCTTACGCGATTTTGGATTAAGTTTTAGCCCGCCTTTGAACAATTCGTTATCTTGTCGGAACTGGTCCTCTCATGCAATACATATAAATATATAGAGCCAAGCCAACTAGAGCTATCATCACCCACATCAAACCAGAAAACTAAAGACACACCTAGCCAATCCCAGCCGGCACCCAGTTACACATACTTTCGATTACCAAGATCAACCTAGCTAGCAGAAACTAGACATATCCGCCAAGCAAATAGATATGCTAGCTTTGATCAATCAATCAATGGCTCCGGTGGCGATGATGTTCAGAAACAAAAATATTCTTCTAGTAGGGCTTCTTGTTCTCACTTGCGTCTTGTCCGTCTCTCAAACTGCAACAGCTGTCAGGCCTTTACACGATATAAGATCAGATAATAACCAGGAATGGATTCAGCAGTTTGCGAAGACGATGTTGGATTTTCTTCCCAGAGGTCCTGTCCCTCCCTCGAGTAGATCTGCGTGCTCCTCAATCTCCGGCGGGAAGGGTCGCTGTTAACTAGCTAGTCAGGCGTGTGCTACCTGTTCCTGGCTCGCTCCTTATCTTATGGACAAAAATTCTTTAATTCGTCAGTGGCTTTTGCATGCTACTGGATAATTAATTCGGTTATTCTTTTCTTAAAAGGTAATTCTTTTATTCATATGTATAATATAACATATAAGGTTAGGGATCGTTAATGTAATAGTGATAATGCACGAAAATTTTTAGGTGGTGGGTGAGGAGTAATTCAAGTGTTTGCCTATGTTAACCATCAATCTACATCCATGATCTAATAAATCTGGAGGGAAGGTGGTAGCTTGAGAATAATACAAAATAGTTCAATGTAAATGTCCACAAATCCCTGAGCAAGAAAGGTTCAAATGTCCACAAAATAGTTCAATGTAAATGTTTTCATTATTTTAATTGTTTATAACTCTTGTGGTTTGGAGTACCAACACTCTTTTGGTTCTACTTTTTTTCTTGTTGATTTCGTCTTCAAATTAATTATTTTTATACATAAATATGAACAAAGTATATATTAATTAACTGAAATGAATAATTAAGTTACTATCTGATTGCTAAACTACTTGGCATATAATGTAACAAGTCTTTAAATTTTTTAGTGGGTGAGCTTTGAATGTAAGACCTTTGGTTTAAGGGTATCTCTCCAGTCTCCACCCCTTCCATTACCGACCAAGTCGTCGGGGCTTGGTGTAGCAAGTCTCTATAAAAAGAGACCACCGCTTAGGTTGTTATCTGCATCCACGGTAACTAAGGAAGAGTTTTTTTTTTTGGGTTAGTCGCCATACTTTTTTTTTTTGAAGCCACCATACTTAGATTAGATTAGACTCGAAACAGAGTTACAAATATTACATAGCTTGTAGACATCACTAGAGAAGCCAAAGTTAAAACCTCCCAACTATGCCAACCGATACATCTGAACGTTAACGCTCATATTCCAAACACTCTGACACAAAAGAACATTACTACTAAAAGAAACTCTAATCTCGTAGGACAGTTGCAAAAACAATGCTAGTGAAGGTCCATCATCTTGCCAGAGAAGCATAGAACATAGAACAACACACCCATCAACAAAATTTGATGGAACGACTAACATCCATAGCTAGGTTGTAAACTACCGATGATACCAAGCAGCCCAAGTGTGAGCTGATAATGATGAAACTGGAAATGAAAAAAAATGTAATAGAAAACAGAATCACGGCAAAAAATCCTAGACCCAAACCTACAAAAGTCGTTAAGCCAAAAAGAGGTGCTAACCATTCCCAACTAGTTGCATGAGTAGCACCAAACCTCACGCAACTAGCTGTAGTAGATTTTATCTTTCTTGGCAACCTTGAGATGTCCCCAAAGTCGCTTCTTGCATGAATCTCGAGTGGCCATCTCCCCCCCCCCCCCAGCACTAGATCATCCGAATTAAATTGAACCATATCCCTTTTCCCTTTACGGGCAGCTTTAGGCAAATTAAGATCCTATTCCTCTGTCCTTGAAGCAACAACAAGCATTTGACCATATTGGTGTTTCCTTAGACCAGTTGAAGAGGAGGCGGTGTTGACACACATAGGGCCTTTTAGCAGTGACGAAGCTACAGTAGAGCGCACTGACCTCTACTCCTGACAATTTTGGTGGTTAGTAAGCCCCGTAACCCACTCATCAAGTGTAATCCTACCTAAGATATTAGGAACGACTCCACAAGTATAGCCAAAGCCTTCAAAGAGATCACAGGGTTAGTTTGGTACAGTTAGAAATCAGAAGTATGCACCAAAAGCTCATATTTGGAACATATTAGTGACATATCATCATATAATTATGAAATTGAAGTCCATGTCATCAACCATTGAAGAAAGACTACGTCATAAAGGATCATGAAGTAAGTATTACCATTAGACTCAAATACTTGTAGCCTGATATTGCAGGGTCTTTCATGACTCAGGTAAAGGGACCAAGCTTTTGGCCCACCCGGGCACACAAAGTCAATTGTGAAGCAGGTGCATGGGATGGTCATAAACCCTAACCCAAAATGGTACCTATGTAAAACATGTGCGTTGATGGGTTAATCCACCTCTAGAGCCTGAACCGCAAAAGAGCTCTATTAACCGGTGTGCAAAGTCAATTGCGAAGCAGGTGCGTAGGATGTCATAAACCCTAACCCAAAATAGTACCCATGTAAAAACATGTGCATTGATGGGTTTATCCACCTCCAGAGTCTGAACCGCAAAGAAAGCACTGTTAACCGATGCAAAGTCAGTTGTGAAAAAGGTGTGTGGGATGTCATAAATCCTAATCCAAAATGGTACCCATGGAAAACATGTGCATTGATGGGTTTATCCACCTCTAGAGCCTGAACCGCAAAGAGAGCACTATTAATAGGCAAGCAAAGTCAATGGCGAAGCAGGTGTGTGGGATGTCATTAACCCTAACTCAAAACTAGAGCTGATCAAACCCAACCCAGCCCGTGGACCTGACCTAGCCCAGAAAAAAGCACCTATTTTTCCTAGTTATTTCGGCAATATTCCACACTTATCTTATGTTTTCCTTTGATCTATTGTTTAGATGAGACATTATACTTTTTATGTGTTTAATTCAAGGAAAAACCAAGGAAATAAGTATATTATTACATGAGGTTGATAATGCAACAAATGGGGATCGAAGAGCCAGAATGAAGATTTTAAGGTCCTAAGAAGCTATGTCCGGACTTGTGTCCAGACATGCTAGTCTGAACACAAGTCAAGAGTTTATCAGACATTCTTGGCAAGGTTTGTGGACTTGTGTCCAGACTTACATGTTCAGACATAATTCGAGACTTATAAAGAAGAAAGAAAAATCAAGCACCAGAACAAGGTGTCCGGACATGGATGTCCAGACAAATGTCTGGACACGACAGTAAGTTTCACTAATACACAGCGTTTCAACAGAAAGAAGAGGGGAGTATTAAAAGAAAATTTTTAAGAACAAGAGCAGATCATCAATCAATCGATCTTATCCCTGGTAGGCTCTCTTTACATTGTTGATCTCCATCTTCATCCCTCTCACAAATTCACCATTGTCATCCTCAGGTTCACATCATTTTCATTCCGGATCTTCATCATCATCTTAGAGCATCACCAGAAGTGAGTCAACCATCATCTTCAACCTGTTGCCATTGAACTCTAGATCTGGATTTCAAGCAGAAATATTAGTCTTCTTATCTCATGAATTCTCTATTCTTCTTGATTGTTAATATTTGTAGAATGTCTAGCTATAGATGATTTGCTCTAGGGAGGGTTGTTTGTAAGTGGATAAGGTTTACCTGGATTACTCTGCATTTTGGATGTGAGAATAGTTTGGATTGTTTCTAGATAAATGTTATACATTCATCCTCTCTACTAATATCATGAGTTTTGGAGTCATTTTGCAAATCTTGTTTCGATGTGATCAGTGAGAATCAGGAAGCTTGTGTTAATTCGAGAAAATCTATGGAAAATCAATTGGAAAGATGAGATTTCCCTACAATTACTAGTAATTCTTCAATCTTAACCCACATACAGTGTTTTTCTGATTCTAAACTAGAACTCATATGTTCTGATGAGTGAGCTCTTCTTTAACTAGGATTTAGTATTAAAGAGAGTCTAGAGAATTTGCCAATCCACATCTCATAGGAAATTGCAATAGTTGCTAAATCTATCTAGTGTAAAATAACTCACCTGAAGTTTCGTTCATTTGATCAACTTTATTATTTAGTTTCATTAATTGCTTAGTTTAATTTGTCTTTAGTTAAATCAATCTTCAAAACAACGTACAACCCCCCGAATTCTAGTTTTCTTAGGATTAGACTAATTTATTCAAATGTCGTGGATTCAATATCTGGTTGCTACATTTTCTATACTACAATGACCGGATTATTTGTGACCCATTGGTTTTTTGGTTTATTAACTTCTAGGTTTATTTTCTTACTTTCTAGTATATTAAATTACCCTGTTTGTAGTAAACCTTTATGATGTTGAAGTGGAAGGGAAATTGAAGATTGCTCGCAAGTGTGGGTATAAAGCATGGGGAAATGGCTTAACCTTTAGCACAAACCTAGGCAAGGGCTTGAGAAATTGTGGCTTAAATAGAAAACACGGCAAGACAAACTAGACACAAAGACAGAATTGTTTGAAACATGCAAACCCTAGCCTAATCTTTAAACAAGCAACACAGATGAGACAAAAAGAAGTGAAAAGGTGGTAGAATGCATGCAAATTAGTTGTAGCAATAGGGAGAATAAGAGACCAAACGTAGATGTCCGTGAAGATCAACCCCCCCCCCCAATAAGTGATGGAAATGAGGAAGATATAAGATCACCCCACTCCTACTTGATAGTTTACATTATTAACTCTCGTTCCCAAGTGAAGCACACCTATCGAAATATTTGTGGCCATACTATAGAATTAGGACAACGAAGCGTAAGAGGCACTCCGAAAAACACTCACGTCGAAGGGTATTTCGTTAGTCACCATACTCAACTAATACTTTGCTTTGAACGCCCGATAAAGCATGACTACCTAAAAATTATTAAAGACCCAAGGTTTTCCATATTAATCAGATTGTTGTGGATAACTTATCTGTAATACCCCCATCTCACATCGGGATATGAGTAGTAATGTGAATGGTTTATAAGGATACATATGGGTTGACTACAACAACAAGGCCTTCCACTTTTAAGCCCAAGTGAGGATTGAGGGCCTAAAGTGGCTAGTTTTCTAGCCTGAATGGTTTGAGAGCTAGGTTGTTGGACAGTTACCCATATGGGGTGTTACAAATGGTATCAGAGCGGACTCGAGACCGTGTCGGGATGGGCTACCCGACACCTACCGAGGAGGTCCATGGGACTTGGATGTTAGGCTTGCGACGAGGATGTCACGTTCTTTGAGTGGGGGAGTATGTAATACCCACATCTCACATCGGGATATGAGTAGTAATGTGAATGGTTTATAAGGATACATATGGGTTGACTACAACAACAAGGCCTTCCACTTTTAAGCCCAAGTGAGGATTGAGGGCCTAATTAAAGTGGCTAGGTTTGAGAGCTAGGTTGTTGGACAATTACCCATATGGGGTGTTACATTATCAGAGGGAACAATTTAATATTTAGAGGGGAAGAGTTTATGGCCAGGAAGGTAATCAATCAGATAAAGCTCAGAATCTGAAGGTGAACGAAGACATGGTGGGACGACCTACCGAGAATATATACCATGTGAGAGGTTTGTAAGCTCGAATTGATAAAATTGCAATGTATAAGAAGAGAGCTACTTGTTAAAGTCAACAACACGGTAGTTTTGATTTTACCACTTTTTGGGGAGTAATCATAGGTTACAAGGGCCAAAAAGGTAGTTTTATTTCCCCTTGTGTAAACATGATGGGGTACTCTTTTTTCCATCTTAGGCTTTTTTCCTAATGGGTTTTGTTTAAGGAGGGTTTTAATGTGACCCACCCAAACACTATAGCTTTGTAATCTAATGTTAATGGCGAAAGCCCAAATTATCTAAAAAAACTTATCAATCCAAGTTAATTGCATATATGTATGCCTATCATTTCTTTCTCAAACCATACTATAAAATCTTACATTACAATATCGGTTACCAACCATCACAAGTTTACAACCCAAATATCTGATACAGCTGACTAATTAGGAGCATTATAGATCCACTATATAGCTATCACATCTAAATAACAACAATAACGTACGTATAGGAGAGGCATGCATTTAACCAGTTATATGAACGCAGCTATCTGCTACGCGCCTTCCCTTCTCCGAACCATGCTCCCTCCTCTCTCCTCTCTCATCCTTACTCTTCCTCGTTCACCAGCTGGCCTTAACAGCCCACTTCCGCCACTATGACCAACCACCGGCGGACTACTCACATCACCACCACAAAATCACCACCTCTGAAACCAAAAACCACCACCACTGAAACCAGCTCCACTTTTTACTCTACACTATTGTTGTTCACAAACCGTCACGTAAACACCCACACAAAAACCCTTCGTAAATCCAACAGCAAGAATAGTCTCGCTACTAACTCCAACATCAACTCTCCACTAAACCGTCTCCTTCCCAAGCTCCTCAAATCTTCCAACCAAGCTAAACCTTGCTGGTCTCTTGAGTCCATTCATGGCGGGGCTAGGACACATGCAGCAAAATACACAGTTTATGTCAACCACCGTATTCATTGACAATATTCATGATTGTACGACCCTCGGCTCACTATGGAGGACGTTTGACAAATATGGAAGGATTGTGAGCATTAATCGACCTGTTAAGCGGCGTATCGCTACCAACACGAGATATGCTTTCGTGGAGTATGAAAATGTCAATATAGTGGAAGAGGCTATTAGGGAGGTGAATGGCACTTGGCTAGATGGGAGAAGACTTAGCACACAATATGCTCGCCCCCTCAAAAGGAAGCCAATGGTAAGGAGTCCAGTCCACGTAAATCCACCATCCGCTCCCTCACCACCTCCCCAAGGGGAGCCTGCGTCTGTCCAAACCGAGACACCAACAAACTCTAATGAGGGATTTGATGGAATCCACCGGAGGCCTATTAAGTTAGCTCCTTCCGGAATACTCATTCCCAGCCTTGACAAAAGTGTCAAAGTCCGATGCGGCGAAAAAACTACATGCAACAAAGTACGTGAAGCACTAGGTTATAATGGGATATTGAGCACGTTATAAGCTCATCCGCCTATGACTTCATAGTGATATTCTCAAAGAAAGAAGAGCAAATCAGCTTCCTACACAAAGGCAACTGGAACAAGGATATGTGGAAGATAGATGAATGGGTGGATGGAGTAACTCAAGCGAGTCGAGTGGCTAACATAGCAGTAAGGGGTATACAGCCGCAGGCTTGGTCAGAGACGTCTGTGAGAAGAATATTGGAGAATTACGGGAAGATTCTAAGCTTCGAAACAGACATGAAGAATGTCCCGACAAGCTTGGAGTTTTTGTCACAATGGAAACCAGTCTGTTCAGAATTATCAATGAGGAGGTAGACGTCCTGTTCGATAGCACAGTTTCAACAGTGGGCGTGATGGAAGTTTGGTCGGAGGACTTGAACGATAGAGTACCTCCGCCCAAAGAACCCCAAAGTACAACCTGGTGCGGTATCTCGCTACGCTTCACCACAGGCGTCGAATGGTGGTGCTGAGGGCGACATAGCAGGTGGAGGACCGGAGAATCTGATGAGGCATGAGTGGGAAATCGGGAAGGGGAGGAAAGGATTATTTAATTCAGGTGAAGACTTTGAAAATGTGCTGCCATTATTTCAGGTGCAGGCCCCGAGGATGAGAATTGTGGACAGATTCCTCGCGGCGCCTGGGATGCTTTCTCCTCGAGCCGTGGACGAAGCGATCCGGTTCCTAAGTGCTGCAGTACCAAACCTTAAAATATTATTCTTTCCCCCTGTCAGGAGCAGTCCCCGAAACCAGTCTCTATGACTGTGGCGCCCACTATGGATAATTCCCAAAATCCCATCCCTTCGTGTCCCTCAGTGGAAGCTCTACATTCTCCTACACATCATCCTCCCCCTGTTCCAACTTCCGAGACACCCCATCCTTACCCTCAGCCTTCCTCTCCTCAATCTCAGACAACTCCACTACTCCCTGTTTTCTCTTCCCTCAATTCTCTCACTCATTCCCCATGCACTCCCTCTCTCTCTACTCAAACGGCCGTCCCACAAACCCAAGAGGCAAGTCACCAAAGCAACCTACCCAACCCTCTTCCCTCTCGATTGCCGGATGACCCTGCCACTCCTATCTCCTATCACGCTTACCAAATCCGGGCATTAATCTAGAAGTGGTCATCTCTCCTGATAGCTTGTCTTCGAGTTTTGATCTTTCTCCTTCTGATATTTCCTCTACCTCCGCTCCCCCTAGCCCTTCTCTTGCTGAAGCTCAAGCCTGCCTTGATTTTGGACGTAGGCTTGGCTGTCATTACCCTCATCCAGAAGTGTCCTTGCAAAACTTTAGACATATCCTTAAGCGTGATAACCAAGCCCGAATAAGCCAGCCCCTAAGCAGTTTGCGAGACCATCTCCTTTGGCAAAAGGTGGCACCTGCAAGATCTCCCAACCAGCGACCACAGCTAGAAAGAAAACCACACACCCCGACATCAACATATTCGAAACACCCGGCATTAGATGGTTCAAGAGATATCGTTTTCGATTGTCCCATCATACCGCAGCAAGATGAAACAAACAGCACCCAAGAAATGTATTCAAAGAAAGGATACTTAGCTGGTCTTTCATGGATGTTTTCGAATGGGGTGCAGGATATACACACAGTTTGGAGAATTAATACAGCAACTACCAACAAGCGTCTGGCCTACGAATGGAGCAAGATCCACTTTCAACACATAGTCTGACAGCTCACCTCATCTGCGAAGCCTAATCAGCTGCTCTTACTTTGATTTTGTCCCTTTTAGTAACGTTATTACAATATGTATTTTGTTCTTTGTAATGTCCTTAAGCGGGAAAGACATTCATGCCTCAGTACTGCTATGTAAGCTGGACAACCAGCCAATTATCAAAAAAAAAAGGAGAGAGCATGCATTTGACCAAGCTTCAACAGCGTATTTGAAGATTAAGGAATACGTAACGGAGTCAAGCCTTAGATAGAATTAACATTATCGTCCATTCGAAAAAAAAAACATTATCGTCGATTCGAGGATTTCCTTTTGGAAGAAAATAAAGGCTTGGGATTAATTTAGTTCATACTGTTCAAAAGTCTCATACTAAAATCATGGTCCAATCCATCATTCCAAGCATACGACATGTTCAACTTCTTGACACGGAGGCTGGCGGCAGAAAGTAAAGAGCAGCGCCAGTCGCATGCAGGCACTTCACCTTTCATGTCAAGGAGAACTCGGAGCCTGCGCGCAGGCTCCAGCATCGTGTAACTGTGACACCAGGATGACATGGTTTGAGCCATACATGGATGAAGCCTACGAATTTGGAAAAACACCGAGAGGTCAAACTAGGAGGTAGACCAGACCACGCGACTATTATAATATTCGTTTCGTTTTGACTTTGACTTTGACTTTTTTTTCTTCCTCGTTAAATTTCAGCAGTATATATGTGTGAAAGATCATAAAAATTGACCTTGTCATAACAATGGTTCAAGATCTACTATAAATAGAAAAATAATAGTTCAAAGTCTAAACTTGAGTTCCATGATAGTACTTTGAAGGGGGGATGAGATTCGTGTCTGGTCAAGGTTAGTGTCATTTTGTTCACCCAAGACAATGGAAAGCTACATTGACAATTGAAAGTTACCGATTCTTAATTCAGACTATTCTTGGTTACGCCTGGTTACAAGTTGATATTTATAACAAAATAATTTGTCTATTCATAAAATGGTTGAGCTAGGACGCTATTAGGATACACAAATTAATTAATCGGGAAATCGCATGGGTGTGCTGTTCAAGTTGGACTCTAGGAAAGCATATGACTGTGTTAGTTGGAATTTTGTGATAAAGATGCTCTAGTTGTTCAGACTCCTCCTGTCTGGTGTGATTGGATCTTAAAATGCATCTCCACTCCAACAATCACACTCCTAGTTATGAGGATCCGCTGTCCCCCTTGATGTTTATCCTGGTGGCGGAAGTTCTAAATTGGTTATTAGACTACTATATTCAGCTGCGAGACCGGAAAGGTCTGGTGGTCGGAACAAACGAAATAAAAGTTTCTCTTTTACAGTTTGCGGACGATACGATAATATTCGGGTTTCCAGATCAATAAGAGATTCAAACGGTGAAATGGATTGTGACTCCATTTGTGGATATGTCGGGGATGGAAATAAACTTGGAGAAATATATTGCTTTTGGTATCAACCTGGAGGAGCCGAATGAACTGGAGATAACCAGAATTATGGGGTGTCAAATGAGAAAACTCCCTAGTGATTATCTGGGTTTTCCCTTGGGAGTAAACCCGAGGAGAGTACAAACATGGAAGTCGGTGGTTAACAAATTTGAAAAGAGGCTGAATGGGTGGAAAGCAGCTACTCTATCAAGGGCCATGAAACTGGATGAGTGAGTAGGGAGGAACCTATAGGTCTGGGTTCCAACCTTTCGATCGGGTTTTCTGTCCTGGATTGCATTCCGATTTATTACATGAGTCTCCTTAAAGTGGCAAAAAAAAGGTCATCAAATAGATTAACGCTTTGCAAAGGAGATTCTTGTGGGGTACAGAGCTGGCAAGGGGATAACTTTGATGAAGTGGAATTCTCTAACTAAACCAAAAGAGCATGACAGACTGGGGATATATGATCTAGGTTAAAAATGTTACATTAGTGCTCCGTTGGTGGTGGAAATACCAAACTCCGAGTCAAGGATGTGGAAGGATGTGGTCGTAGCAGTGTATAATCAGGATATCCGACTACCGATTCATGACCCCTCATGGAAGAACGTAAAGAGGAAAGGTTTATGGAATCAATCCTTACGATTGGCACATGGAGCAACAGCATCCAGGAAGTAATGACCAGGAACCTACGGTGGATTGTGAGGAACGGGGCCAAATCCAGATTCTGGTTAGACCCGTGGGCAGGCGACTGCTATCTCAAATTCAGATTCCTCGGGTTGTTTACAATTAGCGAGTCAAAATGCGCGACTATAGGACAGACTGGGATATGGACTGGCTTCGTGTGGCAGTGGAATTTCAACCTAAGAAAAGAATTGTTTGGGTATAAGATGGAAGAGGTGAATGTTTAGCTGAACATGATTAATAGCCTGAGTTTAGATGAGCATGACAGCGAAGATAGGATGGGTTGGGTGGCTGGGAAAAAATGGTAATTTCACCACTACTGGTTTCTATAACGAAGCGATGAATCAATTGGACCAGGTGACACCAACTTGGCAAAGATCCTTTTAGAGCAAATCGTCATGTTGGTTCTAACTAATGGGTAGTGAACCGAGTCATTGTAGTCCAACAAGGTCGTATCCACAAGGACTTTATAACTATCTAATCAATTATAAGTTTAGTGTTTGGGCAAGAATATAAACAAAAGTGCATAAATGTAAATTAGGGGGTATTTGGGTTTTTGATTGTGATTGGAGAAATAAAAGAAAACAATAAAACTAAATTATCTAATCTAAGATAGGTGTATCTCGGGATGGAAAATTGCTCCTGCAACCCTTTACTACCAATTATCGAATCTTTGATAAATAGCTAAACAGCATGAACTTAATTAATAGCCAAATCTTAATATATTAATTCTAACCAATTTAGATGGAAATCGACTGTCAGTTTGAGTCTCCAATTCAATCGGGAGCATTAGGAACAAATCTACCCCAAGTTGCAATGAGAACCTCATCTCAAAATCAGTGAAAATCGGCTAACATTGATTTTAGTCCCAACGTTATAGATTTCTACTTCCGGAAACCTGTCCATAGAAATCCACACTAATACTAAACTAATCGGTGATATCAGACCAACTAATTTAATATAATGACAATTAATTAGAGAAAAACTCTAAGCAAATCCCTAAATTAACAAAGACAAGCTTAAAGGCCATAATCACTTTCAAAAAAATAGGCAGAAATTTCATGGTGGGTGTGGTCTGGGTTTATTTCCTGAACAACACACCCGGACCACACTTTCAGAAATAAACTCTAACTTGTTTCTGCTCTAGTTTCTTCATTTTAGCTCTGATATTTGGATCCGTTTACACCCACTCGTTTGTCTCTTTGTCTACTTTATTCCTAGCTATGTTATTCCTCATGTTTAAGCAATAAATGTGTAAAACACTAATAAAACACAAAACTAGAGGAAAACTAGCTAGAGTATAGAAATGAGCATAAAAAATGTTGATAAATTACACTAAATACACCCCTAAAACATGCTCATTTAGACACTCATCACCCCAAGAATGGAACTCTTTGTTTGGTTTCTATTGAATAAGAACTTTTTACCAGGGACAAGTTATTTGGCATGAACCTGGTAACCCTTGTTAAGTTGAGATCCCTACTATGCAAGCAGAAGGTGGAGATGGTTGAACATCTGCTCGTTAGATGTAGGCAAATGCAGTGATTTTGAGAGATGCTATTCACCCTGGTGGGATGTGGTTGTTGACCTAAATGTGGATATCTAAGATAGCCATGTGGGGTGGTGTGAGCAAGCACCAAATAACAGATCAAAGAGACTATGAAGAGCTACTTATATGTTTGTTGTATACAATATTTGGTTCATTAGGAACAGAGTAGTTTTCGAGAATGTATAACTGTTGTGGGGTGAAGTGGTGATGACTGATAAGCCTCAGACTTATCTTAGTTTTTGTGCCATAATTATGTAGATAATGTCTAAATTTAGATAATATAGGGTTAAAGTTATATGATTTATGTTGTATAGCTTATATAAATGTATTCGAGCTTAATTTAGTGTATTTTCATGGCAGGAATAAAATCTAACTCTGAAACCTTGGAGAAAGATGCAAGGAACTCTCCTTAGGAGACATGCCATGTTGCATGCCAGGTCCCAAGTACACGACACTAAATAATCAGGAAACTGAAGACTTCCGGATCCATTGCCGGGTACATAACTCACGGCATGTCAGATATACATGCCTGTGTCGGATATGGTGCTGGATAGTTCCTGACCGACACATGTCCAAGACGGTTGAAGTTGGCAATTAAAATACTAAGTGTCGGGTATCCAGTTCACGTCATCGCACCCGGCACATGACGGAAAAGGAAAAAAATAATAAGTCTATATAAGGAGGGTTTGTCTTCTTCCTCAACATCAGGCAATATATTTTATTTCTTCCGCTTACTCCCAAGAGAGAAACACACGAGAGTTCTTCACTAGAGTCAACGAGACTAGCCGGATTTCGATTTCGTTTTCGCCATCACGCTCCATGTGATTCATCCTATAAAGCCGATCCGATTTCTTCACCAATCGCTGGAGAAGTATCCACAAAGGTTGAACATCAGAGGAGGAATAATTTTGGAATTGAGGTAGATTTTTATTATGTTTAACTTTTCTCTCCCTCATTGAATTTTTTTTTTAATTCTACAATGGTTGAGTAGACTTTGGTTATCCTTGGGTTGAGGGAATGGTTCTGCCAATGTAGAGATTACACTGCATATTTTATAGGTTATTTTCAAGAGTTCAATTTTCACGTTAATTGAATTGGTGCATCCTGCCTCTTTGATTACTTCAAAATTCTATTCTGAGTTGATCAATGAAGAGTAGAATAGGTTGTTGAACTTTTGAATCCCTTATGATTGTTGATCATGATTTAGGAGATAATCTTGGGGATAGAATTTACTAGACTTATTTCTGTCATTAGAGGATTATTCGAACATGATTTGTTGAGTAGTGTTGCCTTAATGATGCCTTCTTGCCTCGGGATTCGAGTACTAGGAGTTTTGTGCGTGTCGGATGGTATGTCGGGTAATTCACATCCGCACATTTACGAAAGATGAATGCGCGAGTTTGACTTAACCGGCAACCCTATCCGGCATATACATTTTACTGGTTTTTGCATGTTTTCCTCTACTCATTTGGTAGTATATGACCCTGAACCTAGGATAATTTCTCTCACTTTATTCTTCCAAACTTTAGAATTTAGATTTCAAGTCGTTAATTTCTTAAGTTTGTCTAGCACTTCAAATTTCCCCCCTACTCTAAGCATTATTACATCACTTTACTTTAGGACTGAGAGCTATTCATACTAAGTCTCTTAAGTTTGTATTTCCTGGTTTAAATATTTACCCTTACTATTTCGACCGGGATTTTTGCTTCCCGTAGTTTAATCTAGTAGGTTTTAATTCATTTTAATTTATATTTTCACCTATTAGATTAGCGTTTAGTAATGACCACCAAGTTCTAGGTGGTAAAATGGTGAAAGAAAGAAAAGGAATTCCATGGGACAATTCAGACCCTGGTGTTCTCGTCAAACATCCAAAACATGTGCTAAGGAGACTAGAGAGTGATAGGATTCAATAATACTGAAGATATGGGCATGGCCTCTGTACTTTTTTCCTTATCTGTTATGAGTTTTACTCATTGGCTAGCTCTGCCGGTTTGTACACATAGCTACATGATGTAGCCTCCTAATAAAAAAAATTAACCAAGATATATGCCTGCTGTAAACAAGCAATGCTTCTTTATTTCTTTTGTATTAATTGTGTTAAGTTGCGCAAAGCATGATTGATTTATGACTCTTATGTGGTAATTTCATTAACGTACTAGCTACTAAACTTGTTGTACATCATCGAGAATAAAATGTTTTTTTGTTTACTCATAAAAGACTGAATGAAAATCTGATATTGCCCATGTTTGTATCCTCCGGTTCTCGCTCCTATGGGTGCCCCTTCATCTCTCAAGCTTGCGGTTATGGTTTTACTGTTTCAGTGGACACGTCCTTGTCGCCTCGTCTTAGCCATTTCCCTTGATAGCCCACCAGCAATTGGCAAGCCAAACCATCATCACTTATGTCTCGGGAATCAGAGAAATACTCTCACCACCTGCATATGTCTCTCTCTCGACACCCATCTGGACATCCTCTGCAAGTTTTCAAATCATTCATGCCATCATTCCTCCTCTCGTAATCCTCACCGCCGCCCATGCCTGGTGCATGAAGCACTCATACTCGACACACCACCAGCCACGGTCACTCACACTCTTAACCTCACTTTCCTTCTTCTTTGGCTTTGCCTCCCTAACTCCCACCCTCAATCATCTTCATAACTTCCCGCCCCTCTTGAATCCTTCATGTTTGCTTTCTCCCAGCTACAACCTCACCAACGCCACCATGCCTCTCCAAATGGTCAAAGGCTCCTTTGTTGGGCTCAAACAATCTCCCTTTGCCTGATTTTACTCACCCACAAATGTCTCTTTTGGCTCCTTAATGATCACTCTTCGTAATCACTGGAATGGATTGGGTGGATTCAGATTCTACAAAATCGGGCCCACCTTGTTTCTGGTGGAGTTCAAATTGATTGAAGTTAAGAACGCGGTGCTGGTTTGAGGCCCTGGTGCATCAACAGATGGGTGGAGCTTAATGCCCCTTCGACCAGCATGTCTTCAAATGGGTACCATTATGGGCAAGAGTATACAAGGTCCATCAAGTTCATAGAAACATGCATTTGACTACAATTCTTATCTCAAAACGGGGGCACTTCACTGGAATCATAGAAGACCTCGAGCCATTCTGTCGCTGGTTCATGCGATTCAAGGTTCTCCTCAATTTAGAAGCCCCTCTTCTTTGATCTTTCAACATTAATCTGGACAGAAAAACTTTCTCTTTCGGCCTCTCCTTCGATAATATGCCGCTCGTGTGCTCCAGATGTGGCCTCTTCCCATATAGAAGATAGATGACTTCTTCCCCCTGAACGCCCATCTCTGTTTAGCATGTGGTCAAGTACAGAAGTCTTTCATGCTCGAAAACTTCACTGCACCTCTGTGATGTCCTACAACTGGAGCGAGCACGTGAAGGGATAGCTCACAATATCTTATCCCAAAGACGAGATCAAATTTTGGACAGGTTGAGTTCGCTCATGGTAATTTTGTTCTCAACTAAGAGTGCGGGTCTTCGGTGACTAGTTCAAAAGAAGGACGTAAGAGAATTCAAAGAATGATCTAACGGGGTCAAGCTCCAATCTACAAGGGTTGTGGAATTTAGAGCGCCGCCAATATGGTCAAGCGTTGAGTTTGGAATCCCTATCAGTTTTGGGATCTAGTACCTCTAAAAGACTCAAAAGTATCTAGGCGACTTTGAGTTCGGATCGAAGTCTCCATGAAGAATGACCCATTGTTTAGCTAGCTGCATGGTCTGCTAATAGAATAATTTTAGGGATAAAAGATGTACAAAAAGAATGGAAAAATAGAAGAAAATATAAATAAACCCTACAACTCTATACGGGTAGCAAAAATCCCGGTCGGAGTACAGTGTGAATATATTATGACCGAGAGTATCGAACCCAAGGGACTTAATAGAAAATCAGTCCTAATCCTAGTAATAGCCTATTCTAAAATAAGGGGGAAAAGTAAATATCAATTCTAAACTAAAATCTAACTAAGAATCCTAACTAAGTGGTATATACAATGAAATATCTTCGATTCGGGATGATACTCAACATAAGAACAAATATGATCACAAAAACCAAGTTGACAAGTTTCGAATTAACCAACTCTTGAATGTGCCGGATAGGTTGCCGGACAAAAAATGCACGACACATGCAAGAACCTTGAATGTGCCGGACATCAGACATCTGGCATGTCACTCGGCATGTTCAAAATGTCAAGATCGATTTAACGCTCCAGACCATTATCGAATCCAGTTAATCCCTCGTAAGAAATGAACAAGAAAGAGGAGAATATAAATAGGTTAATTCCAATCTTAGATCTTATTGCCCATCCATAGAACAATAAACTTTTAGACCACTAAGATCCCTTAACCAATTCTCGTAGAATTTTAAAGATAAAGAAGAACAAGTAGCGAACTTTATTCTTCTTACACTAGAACCAAATCTTAGTTGAAACTCACCAACTTTTATTGATAATCACAAAAGTCTTACAATGAAAACCATTCCTAACCAAAGAAGACGAAGAATTCCCACTCAACCCTCTACACCAAATGCAAGAAGAAAACACAAGAGGAACAAGGAAATGGCCATAGCCTTAACCCAATGGAGATTCCTTCTCTTTGCGTGGATGATCGGGCAGAACTTCCTTGGACACTAACAAATGGAATGGAGGCGGAATTGGAGTTCTGAATGAAGTGTATGGGCGTGTTGAAGTGTGTCATTTGATGCAGCCCTTCGGCCTATTTATAGGCAACAAAAAACTCCTTGTGCCAGGTGCCATGCCGGGTGAAAGTCATCCGGCACACATGTGTAAATATGCGTAACCGTTAACGGGTCAAAACTGCCAGGCAAAATGTTGCTTGTGCCAGACAGAATACGTCCGGCACCATACCCGGCAATGGTCAAACCGTCAACCGCAAATAACTGCCACCGCTTGGTCAACCGTGGTGACTTTTCACATATGTGCCGGATAGGATGTACCCGGCAACATACCTGGCAGGGCTCCTTTTCTGCTCCAGGCCTATGCCGTGCAGGAGACATCCGGCTTCATGTCCGACATCACTTGTATTTTTGCCTAGGAATTCGTTCCTTGCGTAAAAATCTCACAAAACATAAGTCTGTACAAATAATATACTTTAAAACATAATATAACATAAATATTATCTATTTAACCTTATTTAGATTAATATACTCCTAAATCTAGTACATAAAATATGATAAGTCTGCGGTTTATCATGGTCCTGAGTATAATGAATGCAGCTAGCTTGATCTTGAAAATCAGGTCATGCAAAGTAGTCTGTCCTTGTTCCTTGTTTGTCTTTAGAATTTTCTTAGTCAGGTTAATTTAGTCTCTTATCTAAGTTTAGCCGAACGTTTTTGGAACTTAGTTTAGTAAGTTGGTCTTGGTGTTAGTTTAGTGTAAGATCCAATATCATCTTGTTTTCA
Organism: Limonium bicolor; assembly: GCA_023374045.1. Taxonomy (NCBI): domain Eukaryota; kingdom Viridiplantae; phylum Streptophyta; class Magnoliopsida; order Caryophyllales; family Plumbaginaceae; genus Limonium; species Limonium bicolor. The sequence continues at coordinate 187,248,624 of CM041777.1, read as the reverse complement.
CCTATGGATTATCACCGCTCGTCTCCTACTTATTGTCCAAGGTTTGCCTCTCTCTTTGCACTCCACATAAATGGATACTTCAACCGCCAGCTGGATAGGCAACCATCCTTTAGGACAAGGTTGACCTCAGTTGACTACCCTTTGGGTTTCTCCGGGAATCTCCAGTGATGACTACTCCTGGGGTTGATTACATCTGCATGCTTGGATCCTTGTCTAGCTTGTTTGTTAGTGTTGTTGATCTCTCCTTGGTTAGTCTTAGTCTACTTATTGAAATTTATGCTCTTATAAAAATATTACTAATTCCCTTTCTAGTTACTAAGCTTGTTGCCTCTTTGTTTGATCTAATTTATGTCTTATTTTTGAAAAACAAAAAGACAGAATGTTTTTCCTTTATTATGACTGAGGACTAATGTTGTCTAGTTTACTAATATGAACAAAATTCTTATATAAAATAATACTAATTGTATTTGTTTTCTAAACAACATCTTTACAAATTCATATATAATATGGTCCTGTTTATGAATTTTATTATTGTATGCCCCTAAAAAACTTCAATAATTCACATTATGCCCCAAATTGAATGGTAAAAGTCTATATCTTTGACTATTAACAACAAGTTATTTATTTATAATCATTCCCCTCATTTCACAGATTATAAGATTACAACAATTACAAGAAATTTGAAAAACTTATTATAATTTACAAATGAAATAAAACTTTGAATGTATTGTAAAGTATAAAAAATATTCAAAAAATATAATATTATATAAAATTTTGAGAAAATTACATCCATCACCCATGATGTTTGGCAAAATTACACACCCCACCCACGAGGTTTCAATAATTACTTTTCTCTACCCATGTTTTACAACAAATAACTTTTCTAATTTTCTTTCAACTTAGGAGATGTTTAAATATTGTCCAAACTTGATGAAACTTTACATGGATGATGCTAAGGTGTTATACTTTGGTCCAGTGTCAAATCCAAAGGTTTTTAAGCTCACATGTGACATGTGGAACCCAATGAAAACACGTTCACATGTCACATGTTTCATTGGGTCCCACGGATCACATTTGAGCTTAACAAACTTTGGATTTTATGATGGATCAAAATATAACACTTTAACGTCATCCACGTAAAGTTTCATCAATTTGGACAATATTTAAGCATCTTCTAAGTTGAACAAAAAGTAGAAAATTGTTGGATGTAAAACGAAGAAAACCACATAGGTGAGAAAAGTGATTTTTGTAACCTGAAATACCCCTAAATTTATTTAAATTAATTAAGGGGATTTCTTTTATTAAACCAAAAATAATACTATTAAATATTAAATTATTGTATGGAATTATGAATATTAAATATTATATGGAATTATGAAAATTAAATTAGGGGATTTCTTTTATTTAACCCTAAAGAATACCATTAAACATTAAATTATTATATGTTATTATATAGTATTATGAAACATTAATTTGAATCATAAAAGTCAATATAAAATCATGGGAACCAAAAAGCTTCTTAAGCCTTGCTAGGGTTGAATTTTTGAGAATGGTCAAACCAGCTCATGAAACCTATACCAATAAAAAGTTATGGAAAACCAAGAAGATTGATAAAAAGAACGTAAAAAACGGATCATCCTAGCCAAAGTTATGATAAAATGAAGTTTAGAGCCAAAATTTTAAAAGAATGCTGATGTGGCATGGTTGCTGACTCACCAGCGTGCCTCGGGAAGCAAGCCACAACATCTGGCCGATTTTCTCCACGATTTCTGCTAAGTATCTTAACTTCCATCAGCTTATTACCCTAACTTGTGACACCGATATCTCTATCGTCTTTGAGAATTTTTTAGTGTCGTTTTCTTCATTCTCTGCTCCTGCAAATCCTCTTTCCAACCATAACTCATACACAACCTAACTCTTTCTACATCGACGGAAAATTTGATCTGAAGTAGCCTCCCTTGAAAACGGCAACCTAGAACTCCAGGAAAACGTGACTAATCTAGTAACTTCGTCTCGTCATAACTTTTTCGTCTCTCAGTCAAAATTAGTGTTCTTTAGCTTGTTGTGTAGATATCTAATTCCTCTACAACTCTTATGTTACACCCAAGGCTAATTCCCAACCGTGTGCAAGAACAAAGCGTCCAAAGTTCCTGATTTGTCACACACATAGAATCATAGAAAAACGCAAGGTATAAACTCGTAACTTTCAGTTTAGATTTCTTTTTGTGTATTGCAAATTAGAGTAAGTTCTTGCTATCAATCTATAGATCTATATCTCCTCTTTCGATTGATCCAAATAACACGTCCTAAATCAATCTGTACTGTAATTTATAGAGTTACAAAGTTGGCTACCCAAACAACTCGTAAAGGTTGAAATTTTCTAGAAACCCGAACTCGAATTTCTTCGTTGGCGCAATTCCGGTGAGTTTCCGATCTAATTGTTCCATTTTTGTCATTCGAAATTTCATTACCGGTCAAACCCACGTTTCAATTTCATCTATTACGTGTTATATTAGGCGAATTTGTCAAATCGAGATTCGAACTAACTTAAAACCCTAACTTTGAACCCAGATTCGTTTTTTTGATTTCGTGCACCATAGGTCGTAAAATTGGTACCTCTGAATCGTAGTTTAATTTCGAAACAAATGGAGGAAGAATCAACGAATTTACTTCTGTAGATTGTGAGATATCGAGGAATTCCCAATCGGTGTGTTTGGGGTTTAATCTGAAGAACTCGAGAATTTGGGCCGTCCGATTGTAGTTAAGAGGAACGGACGGCCGAGATTAAAACGTAGAAGTTTTAAGTTAATAATAAACCCAGAATAATACCCTAACTTGTTAGATTTATTTAATGACCTTCCCTAATGTATTTTGACACAAAATTTTAACCATAGATTCCTTACAAAATTTTATAAATTTTGAGTATTATGGAAATATTTAGATATTTAAAAAATATTTTTATGAAATAAAAATTTATAATATGTCTGAAATATCATAGTTACTATATATTAAATTTGGAATTTTTAGACAAGAATAAATGGGTTTTAAAATTGTGTTTATGAACTTTTCCTAAGTTATCTTATAATATATGGTTTCTAATGTAACAAAATTAAAGTATAGATGATTAATAGACTTTATAGGTTGAGAATAATATAATAAGACTAAACTACATTAAATACAGAATGTTAAGAAATATTTTTGAGTACAAACTTTTAAATGAAGTAAATATATATATATAGATATATATATATATATATATATATATATATATATATATATATATAAATATAAGGAATAAAATAGTAACATATGTTAAATCAAGGAATTTAATTAAACTATGTTTATACTAACTATATAATGTGGAGGTTAATATACTTAATTAAAACTAAGGAAAATACTTTATATTATAAACCATGTATCAGATGTGGATATGTTTTAAAGTTATTAAAGATAATTAAATACAATAAAATTTCTCAAAGAATGTTTTGGATAAGTCATATATATATATATATATATATATATAAATACATTTAAAATAGATGAAGGAAATAACATTCCTTGTGGGAAATATAATAAGAAGAATATATATACTAAACTTTAGGACTTTAATCAGTGTTGTAATAAATTAGTCAACGATAACTTAAGAGTTTAATTAAACTAACCCTATGATTAGGAGTAAGTAATCGAAGTAGTAAATAAATGTACCCTTAAGACAAATAAACTCAATGGCGTAGATGGTCAAATTAAACCTGGAACTAGATCGATGTTGCACGTTCGAAACCTTGCGGAAATCTTTTTAGGGAGTTTAAATAACGAAAGCATAACACGGTCTGGGCTGACCTACTGGGCCCAAGTCTATGAACTCCAAAAGTCCTCTAAACAATTCAAAGAGAGTTTGGGCCACTCTCAGGGTTAAACCCTAAATCATTCCAGATTAAAAGAAATGGGCCTAATGGAAGATTTAATTAATGAGATCTAGCCCAGATCCTTAAGAGAGAGTAATTGTAACCAGAAACTATAAACCAGGTACGATCTCTCGTACGCCGATACTTTTACTAACCGACTTATGAGACGTTTTCGAAAAATGCTAATTGGGTTTAAAGGAATTTCAAAAGGAAACTATTTGTGTGGCTAACTTAGCTTGATTTGACTAACTGAGCCTTGAATGTGAAACTTACATGGTTATTGGTTCCTTCTATCTGGTTGTTTCATTAGACATTAACTGCCTAGGGTTCACGCTTCTGCACTCTGTAGGACTGAGTGTTTTGGTATTGCTTTGGTGCAGTTAATGATCTAGTGGGAATTTGGGAAATTTCAATCTAGGTAAATTCTTTCTTTGACTCTGGATATCGTTTCATCCATGAGTTGAGTCTTTTTGTTGTGACGTGCGCGCGTCTTCATCGGTAACAGTGAGAGGCTATATATCCCCTGTCCTAAAAGGACGTTGTAAACAGTGAGGGGTTGTATATCCCCTGTCCTAAAAGGACGTACTTGGCGGTGGGGGTCATCTCTCCCAGTTGGTTTTATTCCATTCTTGAGTTACTGGTTCTTGGATTTCTCTCATTCATTCCTAGTTCTTGTGACTACCCGAATCTTTCTACTCCTAACTGGAACTGGATCTAATATAAGCAATGGTTGTTCACTAACTCATGGTGTGGTTTTCATTGACTAACTCTATCTTTCTGTTATTTGTCTTTATCCTCAACTTGTTATCCTTTGACTTGGTGATTTTGATGTGCCTTGATCTTCTGTTTTTTTAAGTGTTTGACGTCAAGTTATTGTTGATTTAAGAAATATGTTTATAAAATTTGTTTTGGAGAATCGTACCAGTTCCATTCCAGGGAACTGACTCACCCCTCTCCGGAGTGGGCTGCTTGGTTTCATCTTGCAGGTACGAATTGATTGATACAAGTGGCCATGAAGAGAATGAGTGATTGGGATGGGACTATGTTTTGTGGAGAGCTAATGTATTTTATTACTATTATGTTATGTTAAGTTTTCTCAAGGTTCAGACCGTGGCTTTTGTAATCTTATAAGTTGTAATTGGTAAGGTTTGGTGTCGGGTGTTTGGAACCCGATGGTCTGTTAACGCCTTTAGTATTTTATTTCCGCTGTAATTATGTTAAATAGGGGCGTTACACAACCTCATAGGTGAGGTGTGTAATATCATCACCAAACATCATGGGTAGGGATGTAATTTTCCCTTAAAATTTACAAGATTCTATTAAACACCTTTATAATCCAAAAGTGCCTTAGCTTTGCGAAGGCTGCCAAGTGGGCATGAATTTTATTACTTTTTAACAAGTTTTTTAATAATTTGTAATGTCTATATATTTTCATAAGATATATTAAATAATTTCATTATATTCATATTATGTCATATAATGTTATGTGTTTTCTTTATATTGTTATAGCTTCTAAACGTGTAGATCCTCTTGTTGAGTTCCACACTTGTGTAACAAGCAAAGATATTCTATCTTTTCTATGCCTATCTACAAACTTGGTGGTAATTGTTAATGAAAATCATTCTAATTTTTCTTTTTCAATGATTACCCAATCTCTCGGATCGCGATGCTACAGTAGGATCGACAGAGACCCCTAGGATCGGATCGTAGGATCATACGATCCTACGAAAAATTGGGTCAAATATATATAAATAGCCATATTGTAATAAATATATGTTTATATAATTTAATTTAAAAGGTTTAGTTAATTTAATAAAAAATATTTAATTGTTCTAAAAAAAGATAAAACTTTAAACTATCACAAAAAGTTTGTGAAATTAAAATAATGTCACCAAAATTTTAATATTCATTGTTTAATCCATAAATCATGATAACATGATAATAAATCAAGTAAAAAATCTTCATCATGGGAAAAAAATTTCACTCATCACTAAATGATTCAATATTTTAAATAAAATTTATCATCAAAGCATAATATACATGTTCATCAACTAGAAACGATACTTAAAACAAACAAATATAAAAACTATTTTGTAAGATCTTTAACGATCTACAAGTAGAGGAATTAGGTAACAAAATAATTGGAAATTTAAAACTCAAATAGTGCATTACAATTTTTGAAAATAGACATAAGATATAAAATAAGTAGTAAAAATTCAAAAAGTCTTCTTAACAAGGTTTTTCTATGTCATACTAAATATAAAAATGGAATTTTTGAATAAATTAATTTTCTATTAGAATATATATTATTGAAGACCTATATTAGAACTTTGTTAATATAGTAAGTATATAACATTAAACTTCTATTTAGAGCATCATTGAAATGTATCTATTTTTAGCTTTTAGATGTATATAAAATTTGAATATATTACCTATTTTCAAAACCAACCATGAGGTCATGTTGACATGGTAATGCTATTTACTAAAATTAACCTTTGGGCATAAATATTAGAATCTTAAACTGATTTAAGTAGATTATATGACATAATATAAGGTTTAAACAGTAATTAGGCAATATTTTAAGGGATGTATAAGCAAATTTTAATTTAAAAAAATTAGATAGGAGTTAGGATCATGAGATCGTGGTAGGATCGTGATCCCGCCGATCCTACACGATTCTACCAATCCTGATCTGGCCCCACCCGATTCCGATTCTATTAAGAGATCCTGATCGACCTTGTATAGTTGGATCGTAGAATCGTACGATCCTATGATCCGGATCGTGATCCTGTGAACAGTAATTGATTACTAGTATGTTCTAAACCATATGACTAGTTTAAAAAATATAAATATTTTTATAAGTTCTATAATTTTTTATTCATAATCCTAAATCTTATTTTTAAACTTTTGATCGCCTAGAGGCATGGTGTAAATTAGTAATGGTGAAATACCCGTAATTAAAAACAGTGATTAATTAGGCTAATTATACTTTTAAAAGATTAATTACACTAAAATAAATACTAGGGAACAAATCCCGAAGAAAACGGACCTTTAAAATGGTTAGAAGCATAAACGAACCTTAAAGCGCGTTTTTCGAGGAAACCGGGAAAACGCGACTTTAAGCGGGTCAAATAGACTCGTAACAATTTTGGTCAACCAAATAGTCACTAATAAATATTAGTGGGGCTTTAGAACCAATAAAATTAATTAAACGAGAAAATTCCGGAAAACGGGTACCGGTTAGTGAAAACTGTAACAACCGTAAGTTGTGGGGTAAGAGTACAAATAAACAAACTAAGTGTGTCCACTTTGCAAATAAAAATAAAAATGTGAGAGTGTGTGCATGTGTGGGCCGATTTTAGTAGCCTCCCCCTCTCTTTATTGTTCCTAATTCACTAAAGGACAAAATATTAAGTAAAAAGCAAATGAGATTCTCTCTCCTCACTCCCCCTCACCCTCACTCACGATTTTCTTCCCCCTATTCTCTCTTCTTCTCTTCTTCCTCTTGCACTGTGACAGCCATGGAGAAAGGAGAAGCCCCACAAAAACTCACTTCTCTCCTCTCTCTCTTTGAGCACTCAAATCTTCTCCAAACTCAATAAAAATTACACCATTGCAACCCCTTGCAAAGGAGAACATTTTCATCCTTTCAAAAATCCAAAGCTCCATTTTCGATTTTATGGGTATTCACCATTTGGAGATTTGAAGCCATCATTAGAAGCACCTTCACCTCCTTATCATCTTGAGGTAAAAAGAACTTCGGAATCCACCATTTCTATCTAGCCCTTGTTTGCATTATAAGAATTTTTGGATTTTGAACTCCTTGTTCCTTCTTGCTCCAGCCGATTTTGGCTTCTCTTGGGGGCTAGGAATTTTGCTCTCTTGCTAAACAAGAACTACATTCATCCATTGGAAGGTAAAACTCCTTCCTAAACCCTAAAACATTAAATTCTAGGGTTAGTGCAAAAATGAATGTTAAATGGTATTGTGTATTGGTATGGTGGTTGTAGAAGTGTGCATTGTGTGAGGAAGAACAAAGAAGAAAGGAAGAGAAGGAAAAGAAAGAAAAGAAAACTAGTAAAACAAGGTAAAGTCTCTTACCTTGAGCTAGTTTGTATTGTGTATTGTAACAGTTTTTGGAGTAGTAAAATGAGTAGTGAATTGAGTAATGAGTAATGAGTAATGAGTATATTGTAGTATGATGAATAATGAAGTTGTAACAGTTTTGAAGTTTTTAAATGAAGTTTAAAAGCTTGGGAAAACCATTGGGCAACATGTGTATAAGTGCAGGAATTTTAATGTGTGTAGTAGTGTTGAATGGTGAGTATAATGTATGTGTACAGGTTGTGAGAATGAGTATATGTGAGCTGAAATTAAGTGTGGAGAATGTTAAAAAAAATAGGGGAGACTACGTCAAATTTTGTGTAGAAATGAGAGGACTTAAGTTGTTTAAGAAGATGGAGTATTTGGAGAGTTTAAAGGAATGTTTAGTAGCTTGTAACAGATTTTAGTATGAGTTTGTAAATGGGATGAAACTAGGATGTAAGGAAGGGATTTTGAGATTCTACGGGTAGCATTAGTTGAGAGAGTAATGAAGAATAGAAGATTGAGTGAAAATCTATAGCATAAGGAGGAAGTTAAAATCTGTAGCATTAGAAGAGTAAAGGCTAGTGTAGGTGTTGAGAGAAGGATGATGAAAATGAGTGTAAGTTGTGTAAGGATTGAGTAGTAAGTTTAATGGATGAACTAAGGTGATTTAGAGTGTTAAATTAGTGCTAAATCATGTGGGGAAATATAGGTAAAGATTGGGGAAGCAATGGGTAAAGAATGCAATTGAAAACAAATTTTAAAACTGAAAAACTGGGCCGGACCGACCTTAGGACCGAACTTGCAAGGTCGGTCGAGCCCAGATTTACACGACGGGAAAACCTTCTGGAATCGACCGACCTTGCGACCGGACTTGCAAGTTTGGTCGGACCAAAAAAATTCTCCCGTCCGAAACCTTCTGGAATGGACCGAACTTGCGACCGGACTTGCAAGTTCGGTCGGCCAGAAAAATTCCGCAGATGAAAGCTTCTGGAATGGACCGAACTTGCGACTGGACTTGCAAGTTCGGTCGGCCAGAAAAATTTTGGTAATGCAAGCTACTGGAATGGACCGACCTTGCGACCGGACTTGCAAGGTCGGTCGGGCTAAAATTTTCAAATACGAAACTTACTGGAATGGACCGACCTTGGGACCGGACTTGCAAGGTCGGTCAGCCCTGGAATTTACACGATGTAGCCTACTGGAATGGACCGGACTTGCAAGGTCGGTCGCAAGTCCGGTCGAGCCAAAAAAAATGTTTTAATTATATGATTATAGTAATCATATATACATATATATATACGCCTATATACACATATGCATATATATGTAGTAACACACCATTAATGAAGTAGTAATGGTAAGAAAGTATGTAAATGAGTAAGGAAGCAAACTTAAGGAGTAATAAGGAAAAGAATGGTTTATAACCAAGTAAGAAAGTAATAAAGTAATAAGTATACATTGAAAGTATCAATAAAGAAGTAAGTAGATCAATAATAGATCATTGATCATACTACTTCGTGTATGTATAGGAATCAAATAGTTGATCTCCAAAGGAACCGGTAGTACCCTACGACGGTGAACGGTATGATTTCTTCATGCCCTGTATCCTAACTTGGTTACCCCGATTTGTGTGCTTATGTGATCACCAACAAGATAAATGCACGAATCGGACTTATATTGCACCTAATTGTGTTTGAACTATATTGTTCTTGTTTCATGCTCTTGAACATTTAGTTTGTATAATTCATGAAATGTATGAATGGAAATGAAGTGTATGTGTAAGTATGAGTACTTGCGTATTGTATGTATGTGGAAGTAAGTATGGGACTTCTACTAATTCCTGACATGAGTAATGAGTAAAATGGAATGAGTAGAAGCCCGATATAGTTTCGGCCACGCGTGAGGATAAGGAGACACAAGAGGTTGAATCCGAATCCTGGCTATAATCTTTTCCTTGGACCAAATCCCTTGAATGGGTAGCATCCTGGATTAGTGGGCCACCCTAAAGCCCGGTGGTGGGATGTAGTAATCCCTGCCCGGAGGTCATACCGACTTAATTGGAAGTAAAGTATGTAAGAAGTATTGTATTCGTATTGGTCTTGACTATTGTAAGTCATTGACCCGGAGTAAAAGTATTGAACACCCGATTAACCCGGGTGTGTAATAAGGCTAACAAGACCTTTGTATGTAATGGAGAATTGTATCTCCGTAATGCGGTGAGTATGGTAAGTATGAATGAATGACTTGCATTGTATTCCTTGTATGTATTGTATGTATGTATGCTTGGTAAAATGAATGTATTGTATTGTATTGTAGTAAGCATGTATGTATGTATGAATGAAACGAACCGCATGTACTCGACCAATTAATTGGCGTACCCTCGCTAGTACGCGGGGTATGCGGTTATCATATGCAGCGTAAGCTGACCCCCTAGGGGAATGTTTTTACTCCACAGGTACCCGCGAGGCGTGAAGGTAAAGTAAGGTCAAGATGTGATTCTTTTTGGAGTAGTAGTAGGATTAGATGGTGTACTGAGTTGTACACGGCTAAGGCCCTTTTGAGTAGCCGGTGTACCATGTGGTACACCTTTTTAGATATTGAGTCCTTGAGTGGATAGTAAGGAGAGGATGTATAAAAACTTCATTTTTGGGAAGTAGTAGGAATGTAATTCATATATTCGGTAGACTCGGTAATCAAATGTAAGCTAAGTATTTGGTATTGTAAAGTAAGTAGCACGTATGTATTTCATTCTAATCATCAGACCGAAACAGTAAGTAGTAGTAGCCTTGTTAACATTGGAGGGTTAACGGCGTTGTATCACCCGCCGGGAGTAAGTAAGTATTCCGCTGCGAGAAGGGTAAGTATGGGATTGATTAGAGGATAATGGAAGGATTAGCGGTTGGGGTGTTACAAATGGGTTTTATCACTGTGGAGAAACATGCTTATTTGGCATGTAATATGGCCATATTGTAAATTAGCAAGATTTTTTTTTTTTGTAAAAGGTGAGGTTATATTCATAATGATAAGGGTCTGTACAAAAGTAATAGACTCATTGTATTGTATTAATGAGTAAAAGTGAGTTTACAGTATAGAGTGGGAGTATATATATACTAAGGGTCATAGAATAGAAAATATAAGACTACAACAGGGGTAACTTAGGAATAAAACCAACAGCCCCCCTTAAGTCTACCCCGTACAAACTTAGTCATCTAAGAGATATAGACCCACTCTATGTAATATATTCGTGTAGTCTGGCCACCAAGACTCTTTGTCAAGAAATCTGCCAGCTGCTGTGTGTTGGAAATGTGTTGAACTTGAATAATCCCTTCACGAATTTTCTGTCGAACAAAGTGTATGTCGATCTCTATGTGTTTGGTTCGTTGGTGCTGAACTGGATTGCGAGCAATGTAAACAGCGGACTTGTTGTCACAGTTGACGGGAACTAGAGTTAATCCATCAACGCCCAATTCGTGGATAATCCTCGTCAGCCAGGTGAGCTCACATGTAACATTTCGCATGGCCCGATATTCGGCTTTGGCACTGGATAGTGAGACACTCATCTGCTTCTTTGATTTCCACGCAATGGGGCTCCCTCCTAAGAGAATGATGTAACCAGATACATATTTTCTGGTAGTTGGGCAACTAGCCCAATCGCTATCACAATACGCGTCCAGCGATAGGGATGAGGTGTTGGTCAATAGAATACCATAGTTCGTTGTAGCTCTAAGGTATTGTAAAGTATGAAGAGCTGCATTATAATGAGTGACTCGCGGTGTTTTTAGGAACTGACTAAGGAGTTGAGTTGTAAACCCAATGTCAGGTCTTGTGTGAGTGAGAAAATTCAGTTTCCCGATGAGACTCCGATATATATATGGGTTTCAAGGAGTTCCCCTTCGTCTCTATGTAATTTGCACCCTAAGGGCAACAGAGAGGGAGAATGTTTTCCATGCATGGTATCAAACTCCTTGATGAGATCGTTACAATATTTTCAGTTAAGATATGACGAGTCCCGAGTTTTGTGTGAAGAAATTCCATACCAAGAAAGTAGCTTAGTTTTCCCAAATCCTTGATTTTGAATTCCTTGTCCAGATGTTGTTTAATATGATTAATTTCTGTTATATCATCTCCAGCTAGGAGTATATCATCTACGTATATCGCGAGATGTGTGGTATGATTGTGTCGATGTTTACTGAAAAGGGAGTAATCATTATCAGACTTTGTATATCCTAGAGTCTCGAGAAGATCACTCAGCCTTGCAAACCATTGTCGGGATGCTTGTTTTAAACCATATAAAGATTTTCGAAGGCGACATGCATTGGTAGTGCCATTTGTCTTCAACCCGGGGGGAAGATGCATGTATATTTCTTCATGAAGATCTCCATGTATAAAAGCGTTGTTAACATCTAACTGATGTAGATGCCATCCCTTCTGACCGCAATGGCAAGAAGTGTAGTGAGGGTGGTCATGCGAACAACGGGAGAGAATGTCTCTGTGTAGTCGGATCCAAAACGTTGGCTGAACCCTTTTGCTACAAGACGGGCTTTGTAGCGTTCGATGGATCCATCAGCATTAAGTTTGGTCTTATAGACCCATTTACATCCGATTGCCTTTTTATGTTTTGGGAGCTTAGTAAGTTCCCAAGTGTTGTTGGACGTAAGAGCATGCAGTTCCTTGTTCATAACATTTATCCAATGTTGACTCTTCGAAGCTTCCTCATATGAAGAGGGTTCGTGCAAGTTTAAAATTGTATCATACTGTACCGCGTTGGTAATGGCATTTGTGTATATAGATCTATTTGGGGTATGATCTGTTATAGTATGAATATAATCATCATTTGTAGTAGTCACATTAGTGGCATAATTTTTGTTAAGCCTATCATGAAGAATATTGCTAAAGGGATCAAAGTGTGATGAGGTAGTATGTGATCCAACGACATAGTCTTGAAGATATGAGGGAGCATTTCGGGATCGGGAAGATCGTCGAAGAGTTTGAGTATCGGGAGCGTCAGTGTTGCCATTGTTGTCATTCTGAGATATGTCACGTTGATCGTTCAAAGAAGTCTGTGTATGATCAGTGTGTATGTCATGCGTATAAGGTGCATGTTGTATTTGAAGCTGATCATGTCATAGAAAACAGTATGTCTGTCTTGCGTATCATGCGTATAATGTGCATGATCGGTGGGAGATGGTGAGCTATGAGGTGGAGTGGTGGTGTTAGGCGTGGAAGAATTTAAAGAATCAGGCAGGACATAACGCAGGTGATCCTGATCCATGTGGTATGGTGTGGTATCACCATTTGGTAGGATGGGAGAATGAGTGTCAAGAGACATATTATCCCTTTTGAAAGGGAATGTAGACTCGTGAAATATGACGTCACGAGATATAATAATTTTGCAATCGAATGAAACAATGCGTACGATAATAATTTTGCACTTGTACTGGAGATTTTTTTCCTTTCTGCTCTGTCACCTGCCCGTGTTGATCGAGGATAAATCGTTATTTTGTTAGCCAAGTAGTCCAAGAACCATGGCATATGCAAGACACCCAAAACACGAATATTTTTATAATCGGGTTTATGATTGTGTAGACGTTCGTAAGGAGATATCCCTTATTAGCTTTACTGGGGGACGATTTATTATATATGTGGCTTGCAATATGCATTCTCCCCAATATAAGAGAGACATGTTGGAGTGGAAATGAAAAGCACAAGCTGTTTCCATAAGGCATCTGTGCTTACGTTCAACGACTCTGTTTTGTTGGGGCGTATGGGCACATGAAGTTTGGTGTATAATACCTAGATTGTTAAAGAATGATTTCCCTTCGTTCAAGGATCCCAACTCCATTGCATTATCAGATCGAATCATTTTGATAGTTTTCCCAAATTGAGTCCTAACATAAGCTATGAAGAATTTAATGAAGGGAAAAGCATCTGATTTATTTTTGAGTAGTTTAACCACCCAAAGAGCCACTGTAATCATCCACAATGGATAAAAAGAAACGGCTACCGTCATATATGGTGGGTTTTGTAAATGGGCCACATACATCCAAGTGGATGAGATCAAATATAGCATCACATCGACTATTAGATATAGAAATGGTAGTCGATGGTTTCTAGCCTTATCACATGAATCACAATGAAAATCTATAGTATATTTTTATTATCAACTATATCAAGCTTAGTAAGTTTTGGCAAGGTACATGACCTAGGCGGTAATGCCATAAGATGGTGTCCCTATATGTAGCAAAACATGGAATAGAATCCTTAGGAACAACATTATTGGAAAACAAACTATTAAAAACAACAGACTTAGAAGCCCGGTATTTATTTCTCTCATGTATAAAGTTTTCTAAGGCATGATCATGTAAGATGTAAAGGCCTTGAGTCTCTACTCCAAGTGTGACGTGGGCTTTTGACTCAAGGTCCTGCAATTCACAATGATCATGATAAGTCAATAGACAAGCATTAATTGGATGAGAGTTTCCGGACGGATAACAAATTAAATTGGAAACTCTTAACATGTAGGACTTTATGAAGTGTAAAATTTGAGGAAATCATAACATTTCCTATTCCATCAATGTTACCTATATGACCGTCGGGCATAGCAACTTTATATGTGCAAGGAATATAAGTCTTGTTATCATATAAGGCTATATTTCCACACACACTATCAGTGGCACCAGAATCTATAATCCATTTCCCGTTAAAAGAGTTGGTACCTTTACTGTTAAAATTGCAGCAAATATGACTATGTATGGTATCGGTCATAATGTTATAAACATCAGTATTGATGAAATTCAACATATGCGCATGCTGGTTAAATGTAGATAAAGTGTGTGTGTCATGTGGCATGTTGTCACGAGGGCTCATTATATCATCAGATCCAGAACCATTTTTATCACAGCAAACACAATAACAAATATAAGTTTGGGCTGTAGTTTTAATACCTGAGAACTGGTTCACCAAGGCCAGCGCCTGGTCATGCTCTGCTCCCAAGTCGTCCTGGCCCACAATCTGGTTAGCAAGGGCCTGGATCTGCCTTTGACTCAGCCCAGGAACATGCGTGGCCTGCCCCCTGAAGAAAGCTGTCAAGGCCTTCAATTGAGAATCGGAGATGTTCACAGCGTCGCTAGGGTTTGCTCCTGCGCCATTGTTGTCTGCTTCACCTTCCTCGAGAGTGACAGTGTATGCCTTCTTCCCTTTAGTTTTCCAATGCGCTGGAAATTTCTTGGTCACCCAGAAGCACTGATCATATTCATGTCCCGGTTTTTTACACTTGGCGCATCTGAGCCTTGGTTTTCCATCATCTTTCTGTATTTTGGAATTCGGTCCCGAATTCTTTTTGATGTTGGATGATCCTGCTACAGCGGCAAAGGTAAGGGTTTCGGTATCTTCTTTCTTGTTCTTCTTGTTCAATCGGTGTTGTTCCTCTTGTCTAAGCATGGCGTAGAGTTTATCTACGGTTGGGAGAGGAGTTATCATCAGAATGTGTGACCGAATACTCTCATATGAATCATCTAATCCCATGAGGAAATCGAAAACTCTTTCGTTTTCCATGAACTTCTGAATTTCTCTTGCTGATCCGCAAGTGCAATTTGGAAGAGTAACCAACAGCTTCTGCTCGTTCCAGATTTTTTCACCCATCGGGTGTAATATTGGTTGATATTTTGATTCTGTTGCTGCTCTATATCTTTCTGGATTCTTGCCTCATGTGTATAGTCGCATCCCTTGAGCCTCTCCGAATCGATCGCATAGATCGAGCCAAATATCCCTTGCGGTCGGATAGTACATGACCGATTCACGGAGAGAATCATCTAGAGCTGTGTAAAGCCATCCTTTAACCATTCCGTTTGATCGCTCCCATTCGACATGTTCATCTCCATCAAAATCATCTGCAAGCAGAGAACCATCGACAAACCCTACGTTGCTCTTAGATGCAAGGCCATTGAGGAAAATCTGTTTCCAAGTATTAAAACCAGTCCCGTTGAACTTCGGAGCCAACACAATCACAATCCCAGGATTATCAGAAGGATGCGTGAGAAGGTACGCCTTTCTTCTAATCTCATAATTCTTTTGTGTTTTCTTTTTCGGCGTCTTCTCTTTACGAGCAATCTTCCCTCTCTTCAGTGTTTTTCTAATCGTGACTGGTTTGATTTTTCTACGTTTACTAGGACTGTTCTCTTCATCCTTATCAGTTCATATTCTGATTCACTTTCATTTTCATCTTCTGTTTGTTTCTCGACTCCTGGGAGATCCATCGGTGAGGAAGAAAACAAACGGTGTGGAGAAAGACTTACGAATTTAACTGCGACGGAGGAATTGACAATGGATCGCACTTCTCTGGTAGGATCGGAAACCTATGATAACGGGCTGTATATTATTGTTGGCATAGCAGATACGCACTAGGTGTTGTATTGACGGAAGAACTGTTTTGTTGCCATAGCTTTAGGCGCGCACAATTGAAAAAAAAGGCTCGCTCAGAAAAAGAAGGGTATAATGACGGTTCGCATAGCCCTTTCCTACCATTGCTGAATGAAGAACAGGTGAGGGTAGCCGAGAGAGGAAGATCTACTGTGGTGGTGCTCAACTGGCGTGTCAGCTTCGCCGGTGAGGGTAACCGAGAGAAGGAAGAACCGCAGTAAGTAGACGACGCAATTTCTTCAGCCTTTCCAGGTATGTAATCTACTCCTATCTCCGCCGGTAGGTAATTTAGGGTATATGTTCCTTGTTCCTTTTAGGCTTTTCAATTTGATCTCACAGTCGTAACAAAGAAACTGGTTGAAGCTGACACCCTCAAGATGGAGATAATTCCAAACCCTAAGGTATATATCTTATATGCGTAGTCTCGGAAGCAATATTTTAAGTTTCACCTAGCTGATTGATAGCGAATCCCTTTTGTTTAAAAAAAAAAAACGATATCGAATCTCACATTGGCTTTCAGGAAGTCAACGGGGTTAAGATTCTTCATCTAGAAACTGCAGCAGGTGCTGCTATCAGGGTATTGATCTTGCATCATATGTTATAGTTATACTCTTATGAAAGCCAAGTAGAGCCCTGTCATAAACTAACTGTTCTATGCTATGTATGTAGTTCTTGACAAAGCTATTGGGTTCCAAGATCCAGATTCCTTCCAGTCTAAGCGACTTCATATTTGCTTCTTGTTCAAGTATCTCCTAGTAACTTTTACAGGATATCTACAATAATCATGCATCAAACTGAAAGGATCCTGATTGCATATATTATTCTGTGCAGTCTGATATTTACACTTTGGAAGATGGATTTATGGTTAGAAATAAAGCCTGGGAAACCGCTGCAAACCCATTCATTGAACTTGGACCAGAACTTAAGAAGGTGGGGCTACCTATGCGATTTACCAATTTTGCTTCATGATGATTATGTCTTTGTTGCTCCTCTCTCTCCATGTGTCTGTCTTCACATAAGTAAGCTTTAATGATGACCAGGTGTGGAGGGTGATTTTTCGGTATGAGGGGGGTCTATCTAAATATGGTCTGACTAAAAGCCTAGATCCTAGGAACTGCCATTCTGTGGAGGGCGAAAACCCGTTATTCTGGCATCCCTCAAATACCTACTAAATCGTCCGTCTTTCCCAGAAAGCATAAGGGGAATGCTAGTGAGCACTACACCCGCTCTCAATGGGCTCCACGCGGACTTATGCCTCTATAAGGCGGAAGTTGACTAGAGTCGCCACCTAGTTTGACCTAAGGAACTAGGAAGGGAAGAGAAGGTTCAAAGAACCGTTAGTTGACTCTGATGATTATGATAGGATTTATCTGGTCATGTCAAAGATTCTATGTGGGTTCGCACTGGGTTACACCCCTTAGAAGTGGCAACGACCACGACTTCGGATTGGTGCCCGAGGAACCTCGGTCTCCAATTGTCGGGATTACCTTCTTTCAAAACCTTTTAGAGGGATTCACTAAAAGCCAAGGATTGGATTAAAAGAGGAGTAAGGAAAGGATGAGTCCGAAGAGTTATGAATAGGCTGGTCTTGGAGTTGGTTTGGTTGGAGTGTGAGAGGTTTTAATATTCTGAGAGATTTGAGGTTGTTTTGGGCCTTCACGGGATTAAGAGAAAGATGGGAGTTTTGAGGAGTAAAGGGGCATTTTGGTCATTTTGGTGGAGTCTAGGGGTATTTGGATCATTTGGCTAATTTGAGGAGTTCTTTGTGCTTGCGAAGTTTGGATTTTAAAATGGTCGGATTCTTGAGGTGTTTTGGGAAGTTGAATGTGTTGAGGAGCCATTTGGGTTTTAAGGATGATTGAGTATGGAAGAGGATATAGGTTTGCAAGTATTCAGGTTCTAAAGATATTTCAGGTTTCTGGGAGTTTTCAAGAATTGGAAGTCCTATGTGACTTAGAGTTGGTTAAAAGGAGGATTGAGAAGGGTTTATGGGTCCTAAAGCTCTAATGGAGATGTTGGATTGGGGTATTCAGAATTGTCTCTCTTAAAACCGAAAAATCATCATCTTTTTTTTGTTGTAAAGGGCGGATAATCCGAGGGATTACCCTATGTACCCCCTCGAACACGACACTTAACTAATAATAAGCGCCGAGGCTCGAAAGATGGGGCAATGAATTTGTGTCGAAAAATAGGATTCAGAGGGAAACACCATGAATGAGATGTTCTCGGTCGAACCCTAATAACGTCTCTAACTCCCGGGTTTTAAAAAACATTAAAATCCGAAACATTGAAATCGAGCGGAAGGGAGTTAGACGATTCTACAATCCCGGCTGCAACTAGGAAGGTCGTTACTTCCCTAGCACCCCGCCTTGTAAAAATCTGGCTGCATTGGCTGCACATCACCACTCCATTCCCCCGCCTAAAGAGATCCAGACTGCGACAAGGGAGGTTATGACCCCAGTGCCCCGCCTCGGATTTTTTTTATTTTTGAGAAGGAAGACAAGTGATGTCCTAACCATGGAGGAAATGTTTTGAAGGGGTTAGACATTACTTGTTCCCCGAAACGGTTTATTTGAGTTAAAAAACTGAGTTGGAAACTTTTGAAGTTGTTCGGAATTCTTGGTAAAGAAACACTGATTTTGAGAAATGTTTTGGGAGAAAACTTTCTGTATATGTGAGAAGAACTTTCTGCATTTGAGAAGAGTTTTCTGTGATGTGAGAAGAGTTTTTCCTTTAAAATTCCACAAAACGGCTTCTTTTGAAAACTTGATGAAACTTGAATGAAGTGATGGTTTGAGACTCTTTTTGGTTTTTGGATTTTTGAAAGGAATTTACAAGTTGAAAGCGAATTGAAGGAATCAGGTTCGGAACATGTATTGGAATTGATTTGATTTGGTTTGACTTGTATTGGAAGATGAGACGGATCATCGTTCGGGTTTGGTCAATGATTGGGTCAAGGTTTTTGGTCAAAGGTCAAAGTTTTTGGTCAAAGGTCAAAGTTTTTGGTCAAAGGTCAAGGTTTTTGGTCAAAGGTCAAAGTTTTTGGTCAAAGGTCAAAGTTTTGGTCAAGGTCAAGGTTTTTGGTCAAAGGTCAAGGTTTTTGGTCAAGGTCAAGATTTTTGGTCAAAGGTCAAAGTTTTTGGTCAAAGGTCAAAGTTTTGGTCAAAGGTCAAGGTTTTTTGGTCAAAGGTCAAGGTTTTTGGTCAAAGGTCAAGGTTTTTGTCAAAGGTCAACCTTTGGTTCAAGGTTTGATTCTTGTGGACTTAACTTAATTTTTGAACTTAGGCTTTGTGGACTTGGGCCTTATTTGAGACATGGGTCTTTTATGGTTTTGGG
Organism: Limonium bicolor; assembly: GCA_023374045.1. Taxonomy (NCBI): domain Eukaryota; kingdom Viridiplantae; phylum Streptophyta; class Magnoliopsida; order Caryophyllales; family Plumbaginaceae; genus Limonium; species Limonium bicolor. Next base: position 187,228,876 of record CM041777.1, on the reverse strand, counting down.
CTTTCTTGGTTTTGGCCATGGGTTTGGGCTTCGGGTTTTAGGCCTTGGGTTTGGGTTTGGGCTTCGGGGTTTGGGCTTCGGGGTTGGGCTTCGGGGTTTGGGCTTCGGGGTTTGGGCTTTCGGGGTTTGGGCTTCGGGTTTTGGGCTTCGGGTTTGGGCTTCGGTTTTGGGCTTTTGGGCCGAGGTTGTGTTGGGTCAAGTGTGGGCGTTTGGGCCAAATTGGGTAATGGCCGACTTTGAGAGTAGTGGGCCATGCTTCGGGTTTGGGCTTCGGGTTTGGGCTTCGGGTTTGGGCTTTTGGGCCGAGGTGTGTTTGGGTCAAGTGTGGGCGTTTGGGCCCAATTGGGTAATGGGCCGACTTTGAGGAGTAGTGGGCCATGCTTCGGGTTTGGGCTTCGGGTTTGGGCTTCGGTTTGGGCTTTTGGGCCGAGGTTGTGTTTGGGTCAAGTGTGGGCGTTTGGGCCAAATTGGGTAATGGGCCGACTTTGAGGAGTAGTGGGCCATGCTTCGGGTTTGGGTTTTGGGCTCGGGCCAAACTGGGCCGAGTTTGGGCTTTGGGCTTGGGTTTGGATAATGGGCTAAGGAATGGGCATTTGGTCGGTTTGGGCCTTGGGGCCTTGTTGGGCCTTGGGCCTTGTTGGGCTTTGGGCCGAGGGAATTGGGCTTGGATTGTGGGCCGAGTTTGGTTTGGGCCGAGATTGGGTTTTGGTTGGACTTGACTTGATTTTGGGTTTTGATTTAGGCCTTGGGCCCTGGATTTGGGCTTCGGGTTTGGGCTTTTGGGCCGAGGTTGTGTTTGGGTCAAGTGTGGGCGTTTGGGCCAAATTGGGTAATGGGCCGACTTTGAGGAGTAGTGGGCCATGCTTCGGGTTTGGGTTTTGGGCTCGGGCCAAACTGGGCCGAGTTTGGGCTTTGGGCCGAAATCGAGTGGGCTTCGGACTGGCTGTTAAATTAGGCCGGGTTGGTGGCTTGGGCTGGACTGAGAAGTGGCCGGAGGGAAGTGGGCCGGGCTTGATGGAATCAGGCCCAGTTTTGGAGATTTGGGCTTTCTAAAAAAAAAAAAAAGTTTGAAACTAGGTTTAAGACATGTCTGAATGAGAAAAAGTTCGAATTTACAAATGGATTAGATTTTGTTGACTGTACATTTTATTCTGAAATTAGAGGATGATTTGGGAAGTTTTAAGGGAAACGGTATTCCTCGAATGGACCGTGTCTAGGACCCGTATGCATTGAGGATACCCAAACCTAGAGCTTTTCTAAAGTGGGCCTCAAGGGTCCACAAAGAGGGGTCAACCTAATGGGCTGTCTAAGGTCACCTGTCCTAGCCTGGTTTGGCTAGTTATGGGCTAGGTCTGAATTAAGCTAGATTTGGGCCCAAGTTTAGGCAGGCCCAAACAGAACAAGCCCATGCATATATAACGGTATTAACAAAGGAATGAGCCACCAAAGTAAATCAATATGTAGACATGGATTACAAAACAAATTTCACAATGGACATGGACTTATGAAAAGCCAACCAAGCAAATCGTGAACAGATAAAGAGGGATTACAAAAAATGAATAAAAACAAGGAATGAAAATCTGAGATCAACCAAGAAGCATACCAGATTTAATCAACCTAAGAACCTTTCAAGAAATCCTCAGCAAAAATGGACCCTACTGTGTGGGTTGCTAATTGGTTATATCTTTCCCTATTATTATCTTTCAATGACCACACAAAGGCTGTACATAATAACAGGATTAAATAGACAGGAGATAACTATATACAATCTGAGATGAATTCTGAGATAATTAGAAACTTAAACAGAGTTTTCAGTCTAAACTAAGTGCCGAGCTAACTAAACTGCAGCCACATCCTAAAGTGATCATTACAGGTTGATTTACACAAATTATCCTGGCTTCTGCTCTAACTTTCGCTTACACTGATGCAATAAGGAAGCAACAGAAGAGAGAAAAAAAAAAAACATGAAGATTCTGAACAGATACAAACAGAGTGCACACCTGGAACTGGGATTGACATATAGCAGACAGACAGAACATATACTCTTTCTCGACTGACCACCAAACATATACACAATGAGAAAAATAGAGTTCGTGAATGTAAATACCAGATGGAGATAATCACAAGTTTTCCTGTAAGAGAGGCAAACGATAGACACCAAGACAACAACAGTGAACAACTCAAGTTAGTCCATCGAGATAGGCATTAGAACAGATTAAAATAAATGGGTATGGAATGGCTGGAAAAGAAATGAGTCGAAGTATAGTCTAATGCTTCAAAACTGAAGCGGTTCCTCCCGAGTTGGTCTCAGACGGTGATGGGCTCTAATGAGGAAGAGAGGAGAATCTGGGCGTGTCAAATGAGTATTAACGACCCTGTTCCAATACAAAACCAGCAAACTAGGCCACTCGCAGAAATTCAAGGTAAATGGTCAAGCAATGTCATCTGGCTAACATATGCCTCTGCGAACAACTCAAGCGCAAAAGATAGTCAGAGGACCAAACATCCTTTCCTCAATAATCAGAGCCACAGATTAAATATTGTTGTGTATGTGCCAAACGAATATTGGTACCGCCGTGAACAAAACTGGGACAATACTTCAGGTGTGGATATTTCAAAAGTTTTCTAACCAGAGAACCAATTTCAACCGGGTGTAATTAAACGAAGATGCTCAAACTAGAGCTGGGGATACCTTTCAGAGACGGGGCATACCAGAGTGTGAATAAAACGCAGGAGAGGAGGAAGTACACCATAACACCCAGAATACAGCGATGTAGATCACACACGAAACCCTCCTTTTAATAACATCCGTTGTGATATGAAGAAAGAGGTTAAAACTAAAATGAAGTTTGAGAATCAAACAACATAAAAGAATGTTTTCGGGCGGTTCTATCTGACTCTCGTTTGTGATGGAATACACAGTGAGCGCCAAAATTTCCGGGGATCCAGAGTACGCGTAAAGCACAGAGAAGAACAAGGATAATCGACTCATATCTCGGAAACAAATTTCCGATTGAGTAATGTTTCACCAACCATCACCATTAGCGGTTCCTTTGGCAAGATTCACAGAGAACAGTTCAAAAAAGAAAAAAACAATGCAAATGTAAACCTGAGGCGCTTCTCAGAAGTTGACAACCAAATAGAAGGGCGAAGCTAAATACGAAATATGTTAAGAGAGTACAATGAAATCAGAAAAGGGAAGCTCCGGAAATGTCGTAAATCCATCATTCGCTTAACCATTACTGACCCGAATCCTTCGGTACAAATCCCTTAAACAGGAGCAAACGGAAACGATGAAGGCGGTCGAGAATGGGTGTTGAAAACCAGTTCGAAGAAACAGACAGAAGGACGATACTTACTATGTGTATGATTGAAGCGAGATGGGATTGAGGCAAAAAGAGAAGTAGGGAAGAACTTCTGGTGTGTAATTGGGAGCGAAGCTTGAAGAGATGGTGGTGATTCTTAGCGGTAATTCGAAGCGAGAGGGGAAGAGGAAGACGAAAGGGATTTCTCGGTTTTTTTAGCTTCTCGGTTTCGAAAATGGAAGAACGATGACGACGAGCAGGAAGAATGTAAATCGGGATTTGTGTTTTTGCCCAGTAGAGAAACCGTGCCCCTCACTGTAGGGTTCTTTTGAAAGTTTTTATAATGTAAGAATGGGGTGGGTAGACATGGCACAGATAGGGTTTCATTTGAGTCTTGGGCTCATGGACTGATTTTTATTTGGACCGAATAGAAGTGGGCTTTATCTGAGGCCAAAAAAATCGGACCAGGGGGGAGTAGAAGAAGCAAAAACGAGTTTTAGCCAGTCTCTCGAACTCGCGACCTCTGGCGTACCCCTTGCATATTTCTACCGTTAAGCTATGACAGAACTCGGTATATTAGCATACAAAATAAAGACAAGAGTTCTTCTGCGGGCGGGGATGAAAATAGAACGCGTCCAATTGCTCGCCAGATTCGAACCCCCCTACCTGCTGATTTCCAGTGGACATGCTAACCGACTAAGCTAACTCAGAACTCAACACATAGATGGAGGAAATAAAACAAAAGCCTTAATTCTGACCGATAACTCGTCTAAAATGTTACCGTTTCAGAAGGAAAGTATACAACAAAATGAGAACAATAATATAGTGAGATGAAATTATGGGATACAATTAAAAATAGATTCAAAACGTGATGAGTTTAAACCGTATTGTCGTTTGAAAATTTGTTTTAGCAAATCGGGTTTTTATGAAATACTTTTTGAAAAAGACTATAAAACGATGGTTTCATTTTGGCATGCACGTCAATACGTGTTGATAAAGAAAGGAGACGACCCCTCTTATTGTGTTTATTATTTCGGAATTTTCTTTATGGGGTGAGAATTTTGGTGTCTACACCAGGTGGGCAATTTGTTGAGCCGTGCCAATTCCATTCTGAGCATGGTTGAGCTAACGGCTTGAAGGTGTCTGGAGATGTATGGGTCCAGTTCTGGCATTACTACTGTCAAGGTATTTACTTAGCTGTAGTTTTCCAGTCATCCCAGTTCAAAGAATCGTCTTTCTTTGGTCTTTCTCCCATTTCTTGTGCTTTAGAGATATTCTTCCTATTTCTCTTTAGTCACCGCCGGCCACTTATTCTCTCTTCAATATAGCTAGGTTGGGTAACTAGTTATAGTGACTTTTTTTGTTTGTTTGGAAATAACTATATTGATATGTAGATATTTGTGAGAAAGAATGTCGTAGATGTGTGATTTTAGATGCTGATGTTCTAATAAAATATACACTAGAAGCTGAATTTATAAACTCAACCCAATTCATAATAAACCAACACCTTATTAATTTAAAACTCATCTCATCTCTCAACTTGTGATATGAATGTGATGTGATTTAGTTGTTCAGCGTGAGCTAGAAATTAAGGAGAATATATACTCAAACTCAATGGCCATATCTTCTCTCTTTTGCTTTCAAAACAGTAGTCAAGTTTGGTTTATAATCATTTCTATGTTCTTCCCAAATTCACAGCTTCTTGTATTTCTAATTGATATTCTTTCAATCATGCTAGAGACTCACAATTTTGACATTATGACTAGTTTTGTTTTTTGATCGATGGGCTACATGGTAGCAAGATAACCAGTAAGTGTCTGGTTCTCATGTACGGGATTAGTATCCCGATGAGTTTGTACAACCTCAAAAGTAAAACCAGTTATACATAGCAGCTACTTAGAACAGATTTCAAACAAGGTCTTTCAAATTAGTGCAAAACAGGAGAATTAACGGCTCCAGCGACCAGCGGCATCTTTCTTGTTCTTGCACCATGTTAAGATCTGTATCTTGGTTGATGTTGTCAGCTTAGTCCAGTCTATTTCTTTTTGCTCAAAACTATCTGATTATTTAGGAACCAAGAGTGGTATGCGCAAGACATGAATGTAATCATCCACAGATTTGTGCATCTTGACGCGGGTGGGTGATCACACCACTGTTCAACACTACATTAAAATCTCCCATGACAATTAACGGTGCATCGCATCTGCCTCGGAGGTCTAATACTTCTTGGTACACCACTTTCCTATCTCCACCGCTATCCATCTGGAATTTCTTGCTATCTCTTTGCCCCCACATCAACGGGGGACCATGCTACTACTACCCCAACCTGATTGCCCACTTGAGAAGATTTCTAACCACTCTGTATTGTTTCCGGTCCCCAAAGATGGCGCCTTCTATTGCACGGTTTCCCCAGATGCGTCTCCATTTAGCGTACCATTATGGTTTGAAATTTCATGATCTCTCTCTTTGCCACCCTCCATTTTTTCTCTGCTTTTTTCCCCTTGTATTTACGGCTAACACTGTGGCCATTGCCACTCTCATGTTTCTTCCTGCACACTGCTTCAAAAATTCTATCGATATTTGCTAACGATCTGCTAGGATATGGGGATATAATTCGAAGCCGCTGACCGTACTTGAACATTTTCTGCTTCTGAAGATGGTTTTCAGCGATGGTTTTTTCTTGCTCGTAGCTCTGTTTCTCGGCCTCTTTCCTGCATTCCCTTCTTTCTCAGGCGTTAAAACTATTTTTATTATGTTATTTTCTTCCAGTTGGTCACCTATCACAGGCGTTGGGCTCCCGTTTATTTGGGCTATTTAATAGGCCCACATATATGGGCTGCCTCTCTTCAAGTATTTGACTTCTCGTGGGTAGTGGTGTTGGAAGGACAGACCCACAGTCTTCACTGTCATTTCCACTGCCTTCTGACAATCTGTTCCTTGCCGCCGTTTGCCTTGTCAAACTACTATCAGTCTCTAGACAGAACTCCACCAAGGGCGATTCAGTCTCATTCATTTGGAGCCTTTTTGCTTTTTCTGCGTTCGAGAGAAGTTCTTTGTTAAGTTTTTTTCCTTCCTACAATGCGTAGACTCAAGACCCTCTGAAACAAGTCCATCATTATGTTTCTTTTTAACATAGTATACTCCTTCTCATAGCTCCACATCCAATCAAGATCAGTCTGCCACACCCTCGGGTAATCCGCCCCAAACACAATGAAATCCTGCATTTATTATCTCCACACGCGTGTACCATGTAAGTAAAGTATTTCTTTTTGTTACAGTACTCTCCACTTTATCTGCTTGGCCCACTTCCAGAGTACAACTTTTGAAATTTCCATTGGTCTGGTGTTTCTGATCGTATCAATTCCGCCGCCACCACCACCATGTCGTCCCTAGCCTCTGATTTTGCCGCTAACCGACTTACTCTTCGGCGGTTCTATCACAACCACTCTAGCTTCCTGTTCCGCCTTCTTCACACTTAACTCCTCACTCCAGACTTCAATAATCCCCACCATTGCCGTTCTGTTGCCAAACAGGACTTCAAGCTCCTCATTTATAATTTTAAACACTCCTGTTTCAATCCACGCAAAACCTCCATGTTGTCTGGTAGGGTTTTCATATCAGTTTCCAGCTCCCTGACCTGCCATACTTCCCTAGGATTGCGTATACCGATTCCGCACTCCATGCCTCCGGTGGTATACCTCTGATCGCCACATTAACCAGTCGTTTTGCTTCTGCAATCCCTTCTTTCCATGCTTCCACACACACCATGCTTCCTTATCCCATTTCTGGGCCTGGATAAATTTGTCTCTTCCACCACCGATATCATGGAATATCGCTAGATATTCTCCCATTGACTTGCTAAAGGTGTGTTCAATTGCTCCATTGTTGACCAGGAACCTCCTAACTTCCTCCAAGTTACCTTTTCCTTTAGTACGAATGAGAGCACATCTATCCAATCTGGGGATCAGAATTTCAGATGGAGATAATTTCACGGGGCCTTGCGAATCAGTGCCCTTTTGTGCTTCATGGTCTTTCCACCTCACTTCCTGGCTTTTAGCTAGCACTTCGTATTCCATCTGACATGGCGTTGGTTGGAGTATTTGTGCTGCCTTCATCAGTCTTTGCGTTTCTACATGTCTATACTGTTGTTGAGGCCTTCTCAGGGGTCTCGCAAATTGTGTCATGATCCTGTTCCATCAATCCAGTTTCCGTTTGATTGCTTCACTGCTCTCTCTGCCTCTTGTTTGTTGCTGAACATATACATGAAAGACCTCCATAACGTGCCCAAACTTGTACTTTCGTGTACATTGTCGATAATATGGTCTCTGTTTCCTCCATACCCTCTGTCAGTTGGATTTGTTTTTTATGAGATAATCTACGAAGAGTCTGGGCTTGGATGTTTGGTTGTTTTGACGGAATTGGATTTTGGGTGTTGTTTGAGGTGAAAGATGATTGAGAAGGAAGTTTTGTGTGGTGAGTAGGCTGAACGATTACTAGTGGTTGGTGTTTTTAGGAGATTGAAGCTAGGTAGAAGATTTTGACGGACGTGACTGTGACGGCGGCGGTGTCTGGGCTGGCTGTTTGGTTGTGTTGGGCGAGCTAGGCGGTTAATGGTGGTTGAAGTGGCCATCGGTGGTTAGGGGGTGGTGGAGAGGGGGGAGGAGAGAGGAGGGAGACCATTGTATTTAATGAGATATATACTGCCCCAGCTGGTAGTATCTAGTTTGGAAAGTAAGAACTACCCATGTACTTTCAGTCCATTGATGTCAATAGTTTTGTCAACAGTTTTGACATTATTGACTAACGATCTTCCTCATGTACATTCAGACCTTGGTAAATGTTTGATTGTTTAGTTAAATATTTGATTGATTAGAAACTTTGTTAGATTAAACAGACCTTGATAAATGTTTGAGTAGTTAGAACATATTTAGGAAAAAAGAGAGAATTTTCATTGTACATTTATTTAGATTATGTGGATCTATTTTATTCGAAACTGAGCCATATATTAACACATTCTTTTGTTTATTGGCATTGCTTCAGTCTTGCTTTGGTAGACAACAGTAGCTTCAAATTTATGTCAATAGTAGGGCGGCGGCCACTCTCTTCCATAGTTTGCAAGTTTTTCCGCCATTCCAAGTATACATGTCTATTTCTATCAGCTTCGAATTAATCGTCAATCCGCATAGCTATGAAACTAAATCTGTCATGAGTTTCATTAGTGAAAGAGTTGTATAGTATGTGGTTTGTTCTTTGCGTTCTGAATATTATCATAAAAAGATGGGATCTTTTACTAGGTACAACTCTTTATGAAGTTCATTGATGGACCAACTTAAAAAAGTACTGTTTCCTCTCTACCAATACTTCAAATGTATCTCTATTGGTTGTCTACAAAAAAGATTTTTTTCTAGTTATATATGCCACAACAAGGAGGACAAAATAATAATAAGGTTGCCTTCTGATCATGACCATCTTTTTGTATTGATGAGAAGAAAATATGCTGTTGTGTACGTATTGAAAAGAAAGAAAATATGCTGCTGCTGCTCTACATTTATTGACAAGAAAAAAAATATGCTGCTGCTGCTGTACATATATTACGTATTAGTACTAGTACTAGTACTAGTAGTTTTTAAAGTCACGACGTTAAAATATAGGAAAATGTATTGATGAGAAAGTAAAATACATCATCTGATTGTTCAATTTACTCATGGTGAAGTCGTTTTACATATCTGGAGTCGTTTTGTTTCTAGTAAAATAATTGATTGTTCAATTTACTCATGTGCTAGTGTTGGATTTAATAATCTCTTACTAAAATTACTTGTTTTATCAGGTTTTGACGGATGCTAATGGAAATAAACCATCCCCGGAGTGAGTACTTCTTCAGACAGTGTAAAAGATTGACCAACTTGAAAGATAGAGCAGTGGATGGAATGACAGCATATAGGATGAAGTGGGACTTCAAAGTGAAAACATTATTGGACAAAAGCAATATATTTTGAATTGAAGGCTGGAACCAAAATATTTTGTCCAGCTTATTGTTGCACTGTAAACATAGCTTTTTTATGTAGTGACTTTTAAAGTTTGTTAGGCTTTGTAGCAACATTTAATACATTATGTTATATATTGGATGTGATTTAAGTTGGTTTTAAGTGTCTTAGTACAATTGATGTTTACTTACAGAAAACCCGTTGGCATAAGCTGAATGTTTATCCACGAATCCATCCGTTACTATAGGTGTGTTCAATTGGGCTTTGACAACAGTTTTTTCATCGTCTTTACTGACGGAAAAACTGTTGGCATAGGGTGAATGTTTACCCACAGATCTATCCGTTATTATAGGAGTGTTCAATTGGGCTAGGACAACAGTTTTTCATCGTCTATACTGACGGAAAAACCGTTGGCATATGCTTTAACCCTGCTACAACGGATGTGTTATCCGTTGGTATAGATCTATACCCACGGTACATATGCCAACGGAATTTTGTCCGTTGGAGTAGCCTTTCCGTATCTATACCAACGGATTTTTAATCTATACTAACGGAATTTTTCCGTTGGTAAATGTCATTTTTTTGTAACCAGTGAACCCTCCATCCCTGTTCCATTCTCGGACAGGAAACAACCGGTGCAAAAGTAACAAAAAAAAAAAAAACAGAGACGGTGAACTACCCTCCCTCTTCCACGAGTATATCTCCATCCTTTTTGTTCCGTTTTTTTTTTTTCTCGTTACTTCTGGGCATTGAATCAACTGCTTCTTCTCACTGAGCCTTCATGTTTACAAAGCTTCGAATTCATCACGGGAGGGTTCACAGCCAGCCGAGGACTGCACTAGCTGAAGGAGATTCTCTTGTGTTCTACCGGAAGGAAATCTTGCTTAAACCTCCTCCTTCCTTGTCTAGTTAGTGTCCGAGAAGATGCTATTCTCTTAGCACTTTTTACCTGTTTGTATACTCACGCTTAAAAATCCATATTCCAACCTTTCCTTGAGCAGTGAACGACACCAAAAGAAAACTTCACCATGGGAAGAGCATAAACAAGGAAAATAGCAAACTGAACCGTGAGTATTATGGCTGTTGTAACTTTGTAAGCCTTCTTTTCCATTCAGTTTTCCCATCCAAATGCTGAGCTCATTCCCCTGTTGATAGGTGCCAAAACTTGATGCAGGAAACTGTCAAAAAACCTTGGTAAGTGACCGACATGGGCATGAGTACTTAAGCTGTTGCTCTTCTCCATCCTTCATGCAAAAAAAAGTACTGAACCCTTCCTTGGTTGTAGATAACCAGGGCTCACCTAAGCTCCTGCACAATGGCTAGGTTGCCAAAAATCTGAACGTAAGAAACGTAAACTATAACTAAATCCTTGAAGTTCTTATACAAGTCCATCTAGTTGCGTACAAAATTTTTTTTTAACCATGGTGTATGTGGAAACATGTATAGGCCAGAAAATAGGGAGGTTATAACCGGTGGGGAAGCTGGTGAAAATTCCCCCTTGGTGATTTGAGACAAGGTAAATATACTGAACCATTTCTAACGCCTTAAAAGGGATTACTAGTTTGAGTATTGTTTGGAACCAAAATAATGGATATATATATATATATATATAATATATACATATGTATGACGAGCTGATAGTGCGTAACAAATGAGGTGTACAAATGAGGTGTAATATATATGCGTATTGTTGGGTTTGTAATGCGTAACAAGATATATATATATATATATATAGTTATGGTCTGAGTATTAGTGTGAACTAGTAATTTTATGATGTGTATAAGAAAAGAAGGGAGAATCAATGCGTGAAAATAGAAGGTTGAAAAACTTGTAAATATGTGTTTATTTGAAGTGATAATGTGTAATTAATTTTGTTTCAAGTTAATATGGAAGGAGATTAATTTAAAAGTTTTTTTTTTTGTAAATTTCTGTATAGAACCGTGGCCTAGCATAATCTAGGGATATTTTAATGTCATCTAAGACACTTATATGCACTTTAAAGGCCATATATTTAGGCCATGTTCATCATTTTATTTTAGCTTTAAATGCCATAAAGTAAATTTATAGGTTGATCTATAAGGCTACATAAATTTCTGATGAGAAAACCATCATTCTAGCAATTATAATTACTGGAGCATCTTAGAAAAATATAGACATATTTAGAAGCTTATATTATTGCTTAAATGAATTTTAAAACCTTGTAAAAAAATGATACTTTATATAAATAGATAAATCATAAATGGGGTCAAAAGTTAATAAACAAGAAATATAGGGTACAAATGATAATTGAAACCGAAAGGGATGATTTTAGGGATTTTTATAAGTATAAAATAGGAATTCTATAAAATTAGGGGTAAATTGTAAAAAAAAACTAGGAAACTATGGGGGTAGTCTTGTAAATAATATCAAAGCTGGTCAAAGAATAATTTAAGTGGTCAACCTTGACCGCATGTGAAGGTCGACCGAATTAAAATGATAAGGATAATTATTTTAAGCATTTGAAGAAATATTAAGCCAAAACAATGATTATAAAAATATTAGAGGAGTATATGTAACTACTGAAATTATAACGGTCAAATGTAAATATGGGATCCCTTGAGGTTGTTGGGAATTTTAGAGAATGTTTGGGGCAAGCCTAGTCAATTAATTAATTGAGGGTTATACTATATAGTTAAATATGAAATGGTGACAATTATAAAGTTTAGGGGTGAGTAATGTAATTACCAGAAACCTTGGACTTAAAACGGAAATTCTAATATTTAGGGGGTTGATATCTAACTCTGGAAAGATATTGGGATTTAGTTGATGACATAAATTATTAAGGATTATAATATATAGTTTAGGTATTAAGGTGTAACAATTTTAAAACTTATGGGTATAAAACTTAATTATCGAAATATTTGGGTAAAAATGGAATTTAAAGACCCTAGGGGCCAGCTTGTATTTCGGCAAAATTTTGGGTTAAAATGAGGTTTTAATAATTAAGGCGTTATATAAAGTTTTAAGTAATTAAAACGGAAGTTTATAAAATAAATGGGGCTATAATGTAATTAAGAGGAAGATGTGGGTGAACAATTGTAACACCCCTACTAAACATTTAACAATAACTGAAATCGCAGCGGAAAACAACTAAACAGTTCGGTGCTACAACGCGCGTCAACCACCCACGTGGTTGACAAGGCAGAATAAATACTAGTGTACCGGTCTGATGATCAGACTCCCGAGCATTAGGTAACAACATCCATATATACATAACCAACGTACCGAGTATTTAATACAAACCGTCACTTAAAACTGTACACGTAAACTCCACTGTCAACTGCAACAATCATCACTGTATCACGAACAGTACCAAATATAATGCCACGGGAGCACAGGCGCATCCCGGCTCAACATCCAAAATAACCAAAAGTATATCTGCAGCCTAGAATCTATAGCCATTCCGCTTCCTCGATCCTCATCCTGCAGTAAAATATGGAGCCCCCGAGGGGGTCAGCAACCCTTGGCTGGTATGGTTAATGCGCAGCCCATCGGCTACCGGGATACGCGCAACTAATTGTCATGATGACATGGCATTCATTTTAACATATAACATATACATATAGCATAGCAATAATATTGCATAGCACAACATCACATACATAGTGAATACACTTTCCACAATAACAAACCAAGAAGGTTTAACAACATAAGAAGCCTAGAGAATGGTTCACTCTCATGTTAAGCTTGTTACACACACTCATTACCGTTCTGTTAGTCGAACGAGTAACTTAAGTCACAGATGGTTCGGATATTGTGACCCGAACACACCACACAAACACATGTTCCCACTAAATCGATCATAAGTCAGAATAGGTAAGCTTTGGAGGAAGCTAGCGGGAGATCGAACGCCAAATAAAGGAGAACAATCTAACACCATTTTAATGTAATTTCCTAGTTAGTTTTATCAAGTCTTGAAGCAAGGAATCATCCTAGCAATTTCTACAATTTTTCACCAAGTATAGATGTTCCAAGGAGGTTCCTAAATCCAAACAACAACACAAGGAACAACAAGCTCAAGTTAAGGTATATTTTCATGCTGAAAATCTTAAGAAAACTCCTTAAGCAATTTTTGAAATTTAAACCTTCTAAATCCATATTCTCTTCATTATTTCATGAAGGAAACTTGGATCTACAATCATCCCAAGGTGTATCAAAATACCTTGTTAAATTCTTAAGGTAAACTCTTGTAAAATTACTTCAAATATTATTTATAAATCCTTGTTAGAAGTCTAACAAATGGATCTCCTAAATATATTTAAGGAGCCGAAAATTATTCATCAAGATAGCATTTGGGGAGCTTGGAATTCAAGGAAAAATCAAGTACAAGAATTGTCTTGATTTAAGGGGGTAAGTTTGTATAAGTAAGGTTTATTAAGTTTAAGTTTGATTTAAGTTTCAAACTTTGGTATAAAAATTTTGTATCACCTTTAAATAAATTAAGACCGAAAACTATAGGTTATATTGTCAAGAAATAATTTATAACATATAAGGTAAGATTATTACCTTAAGGTATATATTTGGGTCATAAAAATTAATTATGTTACATATATTTTAAACCGAATGGTCTAGGGATTTTATGTTCTATTTTAAGTTTATAATCATTCTAAGTCATTAGCATAATTTTTTAGAAGTGTTATATGGCTTATATACATTTATATATACATATTATAAAGTTTAAATCAAGTTTTAAAACCATATGGTAAAATTTAAATAAAGCCGAGAGCAATATATGAGATTTGGTGAATTTTGAAATATATATAAGTGTATTAACTTATTTTATAAATTTTTGGAACATTAAAAATAGCTACAAGTATTTATATGGCTAGTTTATAATGAATTTATGTGGCTAAAATGTAAATTTTGAAAAGGTTGGAGTATTAAACAGGGAAAATTATATGTCCCACCCATGACGTTTGGCGTAATTACACACTCCACCCATGTGGTTTCACAAATTACTTTCCCCACCATGGTGTTTCCCTCTTTTTACATCAAACAACTTTTCTAATTTTTGTTCAATTCAAAAGATGCTTAAACGTTGTCCGAAATTGATGACACTTTACATTGACGATGTTAAAGTGTTATATTTTGGTTCAGTGAGAAATCTAAAGTTTTTAAGCTTAAATGTGACATGTGGGACCCATGAACATGTCACATGTTTCATTGGGTCCCACGAGTCACATTTAAACTTAAAAAACTTCATATTTGACATAAGATCAAAATATATCACTTTAGCATCATCCATGTAAAGTTTCATCAATTTTGGACAACGTTTAAGCATCTTTTGAATTGAACAAAAATTAGAAAAGTTGCTGGATGTAAAAAGAGGGAAATCACATGGATGGGGAAAGTAATTTATGAAACCACATGGGTGGAGTGTGTAATTGAGCCAAACGTCATGGGTGAGACATGTAATTTTCCCTAAACTTAATTACCGAGAGCTTAAGGAGTGGTTTGGTATATTTATGATATAATAAAAGGTAGGAATTAATATTATGAATTTTGGTGAATTTAAATGAGTGATTAGGTGTTAAAATAACATTTTATAAGGTTTTGGGACTATTTGTAATTATTGGAAATATAGTGTATGGCCGAGAATTACTTATGATTTTATGGGTTTATTAAAGTATTAATTATGAAATTAGGTCATGGTCAAAGTGTTGACCAAAAACTTTGGGTTAAAATGATTTATGACATAAAATATTAAGTTTATAAAAGTTTTGGGGTGAATATGTAATTTAAGGAAGTATATATGAAAAATAGAATTTAATATGGGGAGGAAATGAAAATTTGAAAAAGTTGTGGATTGTTTTGGTTATTTTAGTGAATTAAATATTAAAACTATAATTTATGAGTTAATATGTAACTTATATCAAGTTTTGGGATTAAAATGTAAATATAAGAAAGTATATAGTCAAGACCGAAAATTAATGAGGTCATTTGGTGATTTATAAAAAATAGAATATCCATTTTGGAATTACCGAAATATTAAGGCTAATTAGTAAATTACAAAGGTTAATGTGGTATTAATGAATTATAAAAGTTATAAGGTTATTTGGCAATTATAGAAGTTAATATAATTGTTTTACAATTTCCGAAAAATAATATGGGTATTTAGTAAATTATAATAGTATATGGTTGTTTGGTAAGTTGTAAAGGTTAATGGGTTCAAATTATAATTACCGGAAACTATATGTGGTTATTTAATAATTTATTAAGTTATTGGGTATAAAATATGAATACCGAAATAATAAAATTGGTATTGTAATTTAATAAGGAAAGGGAGTAAAACTAGGTAATATAATGTATTATGTATATTATGGAGTATAATATAAAGTTTATAAAATAATTGTGGTTATAATAAAATGACCAGGGGATATATATAAAGAATAAGTAAAAATAATTATGGAAGTATGATTAATGAAATAAAGATTACAGTACAGTGGGAATTCTTTATCACATGTGAATATCACATAAAATAACGAACTGTTGAACTATCTAGAGTCACTGTAAAATAAAATAACAGGGGGAAATAAAGAACTCACAGGATTAGTATATTACAAGTATTAGTTCCACAGTGACAGTACTGTAATGTTTAATGAATAGATATATTAATATTACCCGGTATTGCTTGTAAATATAACAGCGTACGGGAAGGACTGTTAAAGCGTGAATTATCAAGCTAGCTGTTATCACGGTGAACGGTATGTTAATTGTGTGGTCTGAATGTCCTAAGGATTATCCTAAGGTCCAGACGTTATGTGCTAATTGTTTAAGAGCGATATCTGTGATTTGATGTGAATGTTACTGTATACTGTTTTGCCCAACTTTGTTGCGTTTTATTTATACGCGAACGTCTTATGACTGGAAGTTTATACATCTAAACTGGAACAAGACTAACTGACCTAAAGGTATTATTGAACCTAACTGATGGTCAACTGTTATAGTCTTAACTCAAGGATTGGTTGTTATGTCTCTGACAAAAAGGGCTAACTTATAAAGAGAGGAATCCAGATCGTTTCGACTTTCTGGTTGCGCATTGTGATCACTACGAGAGACTTCTTCAATGGAGAGTCACTCAAAGGAAATCCATCAGCCACATTCGGGGATGGCGGAAGGCACTGCCGTTGGTGCACAGGTTCGACCGGATCGGTCAATTAACCAGGGCCATAGGGTCAGCTGGTAAACAGTTCCAATGGAACACAGGGGACATTCGTCCATTAACAAGTTATTAAGGTTTGACTTAACATGACACTTGAGGTGAAATTAATTGGAAAAGGTTAAATGATTGGTTTACAGGATAAGGGTCAGGTGGCTAATTAACAAGTACAGTTAATACGCGTATCTTGTTTGGTGATCGTTATGGATTATTAATATGTGATTATTGGTTATTGTTATGGATTATTAATGTGTGACTGTTGGTTATTTCTATGAGTTATTGTTGTGTGGTTATTGGTGTCGTGTACTATTGTACACTGGTGTTTACAGGTGAACTGTTATGTGATTGTTAAGTGTTTACAGTTATCGCTGTTATCATTGTAAACCGGTATTTTATGTAAAGAATCTAATATCAAGATGGCTAAAACGACTTAAGGAATCCAAATGATTTAAGACTACATTTAGCATACCAGCATTTCGATTGCTAAGCCCTTCATTGGGCCAAACATTCCAGGGTATTGAAGAAGACTCAAGCCGGAGTGCGGGACTCGGGGGTAGCTGTGGTGTTTTCAGCAAACACCTTTGGTTTTAATTTGTATTGTATTAAAGAGGTTGTTGTATTCAGTCAGTTGCTCATTTAGTTGGATCTTGGTTTGTATTAATTAGAAGTGCTCAGTGTCTGTTCATCACAGCGTGAGAGGTTGTATTGTTGGAAGGAGTAAGGTGTCTTGTTGCTCACAAGAGTGAGTAACGGCGTGTAACACCAAGGTAGATAGTTTTATTTTCCGCTGTGATTGTTATTTATTATGCTACGACTTGCGACGTTGTTACAGGTTTAGGAATAGGGGTGTTACAAGTACAGAAATCACTGGGTTGATAATATCGGTGACAACCGACTTATTCCTTAGGTAACGTCCCCTTAGAATAATGACTGAAACTCACGATTAGTTAACCTAATGTCCAGTCATAAGCCAAGCAGAGAAACCAAGCTCTTAAACGATTAAAATAAGTAGTGATAGATTCATCAGACTTCTGGGTAAAACTCGCCATCTTAAGGTGCAAGTGACAAAATGGGTTGTGTTTGTGTATCAAAAGATTGATGTAATAAGCATCCCAAACATCAGAAGTTGTTTCAAGTCACAACTGAAACAATGTAACACCCCTCGTTGGTGTCACGCCAATCATTCAATAGCATAATTAAATCGTCTCACAGCGGAGTCTCACAGTAAAACATCTCACTCGGGTGTCACATCCATTACTCGCCCATGCGAGTAAAGAAGAATAGAAGAAACAACACTGTCAAAATACACAAACCGCAGTGATAACGAGATACTAACCTTTACATCATCCTACATCCATAATCAAACTCTATGACATGAGCATCTAATATCCCAACTGTATACTTCATCCATAGTATAGTAAACAAACAACTGTCCTATTACAAAATGAACTTCCGTGTAAAAAAAACTCTACTACCCGGCCCCCCACTTCGGCTTCAACGGAAATCGTCACCTGCAGCAATGCCATAAAGGCTCAGCGCGCTAAGTATGTCGAGCCTGGACCCTATTGGTCACTTAATAGTCATGGTCGCCAATTAAGGTTATTTACATGCTTTACCGGTGTACAGGTATGATAAGCAGTAAACTCATGAATGTAATTTAAACAATTATAGCAATCACTACAATCCACACCCAACAGTCATTTCAATTATACAAGCACCATAACAATACAACAGTTCAACAAAGGCGTTAATTCACGCACATTATTAATCTCATACCACATCGGTTGGCCCCCCGGGCCCCCACATAACTCTTTAATTGGTTAGCACTGTCGGGCGTCAGTTAGGACAATCCGAAATAAACTCACTTGGACGGTAGTCCCATATGCACACGAGGTGCCCATTCACTTTGCCTTTTTAAAAGCATCCATCATTTGCCTTTTTAAGGCGCCCATGTTATCACCATACCTGTTCGATATCTAGGCTCGAACAGGGTAAACCAGAGTAAGCTCAATCCGGGTTAACTCAGAGATCTCAACGCGCGACCAGTAGCCAATGACTAACTGGATTAAGGTAAACCATCCACTCATACCCTCTCCAACATTTGACTTAGTCAGTCAGTTACCCAGTTACAGTTTTAGGTATGGAGAATATTATTTATTGGTTGGCTGCCCTATGGGTCTTTACGCATGCCTAGAGTCATCTAGGTAGTGTTCATGTTAGAGCCGTGCTCTAGAGACCGACAATGTCGTGTCCCATACCTAAGTAATTTACTTAGGTTAATACATATATATACCATCATATTATTTGGCGTGTTTATCAATTAATCAATCACACCATCACGTTAAGCGTATATGTGTTTTATATAAGTTGATCCATAGTCGACGTAGTATTAGTCCCGAAGGACGTTCGCGCACAATAATGACGCGGGAATATAACAATTACCATCACATAACACACATCTATACATGCATCACACTCGTTATACAACACACTTATCCGAGCCCGAGGAAGTCCTCAAGACATCTCGGATCAGACCCCTTTACATACCGTTCACTAATGACCTAGGTTGCGTAGTAGACCACTAGCTCGTCGAGCGCCTTCGTCAGTGATACGGTCTAAATATCAAACACAACATAAGTCAATCCACATGACTTATTTAAGCTCGATAAGCCCGAACAACACAAATAATCCCGACCTTTCATCCCCGATTTCAACTATTATTTTAAAGTATCGTTATACAAGACTCGTTACTCGTAGTACGCTTTAGTTATCAACACCCGGGTTTATTTAAATGAGTCGGTTTAAAGACGCTTTAGTTATAGCGTATTCCATATTAGGATTTATTCCTTATACTTACGAGTATACGAATATATGTATTCACATTTTATACTTATGTATTAATTTAACCGTTCCGGTTAGGAATACGAATATACATTATATTATATAGTTGCATGTGTGCATGCAACGTTATTTCGCACAGCATTTAATGCTCATGCACTAACGTTATATGGTATTATTATTTAACCAATTAATATTGTACCATAATTACATATCTCAATATTATTCATTTTAATAAACTATACTTAAATATGTAGTTGTATGACTTATAGTATATATATATTCATACTAATGTCATAACACTTGTCATTTATCATTTCATGACATTAAAACCTTATTGTATATACTTATATATACTCTCGGTTCTTACATATATATTTATATATGTTGTTTTTATTTGATTTAATCATATAATATATAGTTGCATGTATGCATGCACTATATATATAGTTTCAACTATACCATGATTTAATACGCATATATTTTAATATATGCTTGCGCAACCCCTTATATACACTTGTACATAACTTCATAAATCTAGAAATTCTTATTATGTCACATTATTATCATCTTATGTAAGATGATTATCTTCATTTGTTGCATTATTTTATGCAACTTATATTAAGAACTTTATCTTAATATTATGTAACATTTCATTACATGTATTATAGTTTCCTAAGGTTTATTTAAATACTAACCTTAGTTTATAATTTCCATTTCTCATTAATTGTCACATTATTTCATGTGAATTATTAATGATAATTGTTTCATTTAATCACATTAATACTATATAATATCTATAGTACTCATATCATTAATAACCATAGTTTAAAATTTAATCCCAAACTTTATTATTTACGCAACAGCCCTTGTATTTTTATTAATTACATTTTGACCACACAATTTATACAATGTTGCATTAATGTCATTATATCATATAGCATGATATTTCATATAGCATTAAACATTATATTATATAGTTTTTGCAACTATATTTAATTACCGAAGGCACCACATATAATATACTTATTATTTCTTCATTTCCTTAGTTTCCATTTATTACAATATAACCACATATTTTATACCATGTTGTAAATACCATATTTTTATAACATTAAAACTTTATAACCAAAATATAACCTATGGTTATATGTTTGCAAAATTCCGAACAACACTTATTTATTTTCCCAGCATCATGTTTTCCTTATTTACTCATTTACCACATTTATCATAGCAAGTTACATATAGGTTATATCATATGGTATTAATGTTTATAATTTTGTATAACCTATAGTTTATACCACCTTATTTCCGAACAGACTCATTACTAGTTTTATTTCTGTTTTTTCTGCCCCCATTCTTCCCTTATTTGCATATTAGCCACACTTTATACCTTATTCTCTCTATATGTCACAAAAACTATATATTATAACTCTTATCAATATAGTCATTTATATAACTCCAAAATTCCCAAAATTTCCAGAATTTATATTTTGACCCCAATTTTTTGCAAAACTTTATAAATTTATTTTAATAACTTTAATACATATTTTTCGGCTATATTCATATTTAGCCTCTAAATTTTATTTTAATTACAAATCAACCCCATATTTTTTTCAGTTATCATTAGATTAATTCTAAACCTAGTTTAAACTTAATAAAACATAAATTAAATAGATTAAAATGTATGGCTTTGTTTCAAACCTTAATATATAATATAAATCACTTAATAATGTCATAAAGGACATAATTGCTCACGGTTTTGGTTTATATATTTGTACAATATTTTATAAATTGTATTTTAACTATTTAATTAATCCCATGACATTATGTCACAAAAAATATTAGGTTAACTTACTAAAAATGGTATACCACATTATAATACATAGTTTGATCATTTCAAGACTTATAACCCACGGCTTTTATCACATTTATCCATATATTTTTTTATAATTTGTATTTTAACTTCTTAAATCATTTTCATGACATTATAAGTCATCTTAATAAAAACTAAGCTAGCCATAAGTGTTAATTACCATTTTAACACTTAATAAGTCATTTAGACTTTGTATACTCCACAGCTTTATTGTATATATGACATAATGATATGAAAACTTTATAATATACTAGTTTAGCACACTTACTTGATTTAAAAGCAATTCAACCAGCCTAACAACGATCCAAGCTCACGGCTATTTAAATAAAATGGTCTTAGGTTAGGTTTTGAACATTAATCCACATACACACTCAATTAGTGTATCCTTAGAGTAGTAGTTTAGCTTACTTGCTAGTTTCCCTCACACACTTTGCTTCCACAGTTTTTACAGAATTGTTCCCAACCTCCAACAGCCATACGGCATCATATATATGCAGGAAAACATGGGCATTAGTCCTTATAATATTAATGACTACTTAAGCCCTAATACAAGCTTAAAGATGCCATTATCTTACCTTGGTTGTAGGGCTGTTTAGTGGCTGTTTACCGCCTGGATTTTTGAGTTAAAAGAGGTGTTAAATCATTGTTTAAACCCATATACAGAACCGTAATGATTAAGGGGGTAAGGTGTTATATTCTACCTTGTATATTTGACGTTTACTAGGCTCCTTAGCACCATACGAAACGGCACAGCATGGAGTTGTATCTCCACTGAGAATACATGTTAAAAGGAAGAGAAAAAGGCTTGAGGAATCAGGTGGAGAACCGGTAATGAAATGGAGAAGAGGAGCATGATTTAACCTTGTAAAGTCTTACTTACACTTTCATTCCTCATTTTTCTGAGTTTCCAGCCGTATACTCTCCATACTTTGGGCACCATCTCAAGCTGAATGAGAGGTTGGAATGAGTATTAAGTGACAGCAACAAGAAGAAGGAGAAAATGGGGGAACAAAAGATGATTTTAGTGCTTTAAATCTTTACCTATGTCCAGCCGGTTGTTCCTTGAGGCTAGCAGAGCAGCTCACGGTGGAAGAGGACGAAAATGAAGGGTTAGGAAGGATGTAGATGGCTTGGAAATAAACAAATGAAGGAAAGGAAGTAGTTTAGCTTTTAAGAAGATAAGACCATGCTTTATGAATTAGTCAAGAAGATATCTAGGTGGTTTCCTTCAAACGGTGGAAATCCCCTAAGGCTGCCGGAAAGGATAAGATAAGGTGGGAGCAATAATTATGGTTAATTAAATTAACAAATAACACTTATCTATACTTTAATAAAGTGACTTATAACATGGGTACTCATTAGTCAAATTTATCCATGTTAAAACCGGTTATTGATTGAGAAGGGACTGCCAATTAGGCAGCAATTATATGCTCAAGGTCAAAGACCATGTGGTGACCATTAATTAAATTAAGTAGTTAATGTTACAAAAGTTACTTTATAATATTGGCACTTATAAGCCATATATATATGTATTGGAACCGGCTAATGGGTAAGAAGGAGCAGGTGATTAAACGGTAATAATTAGTCAAGGTCAATGGTGTGTAGTTGACCATTGACTAGATTAAGAAAATAATTGTTATTTTGGGTACTATTCACAATCAAGGCACATATTTTTGTTTTGGGAAAATTACATCGCCCACCCATGACGTTTGACGAAATTACACACAGCCCACCCACGAGGTTTCAAAAATTACTTTGCCCACCCATGTGGTTTCCACAATTTTACATCCAGCACTTTCTTTTCTAATATTTGATCAACTTAAAAGATGGTTAAATGATATCCCAAATTTGATGAAACTTACATGGACGATGCTAAGGTGTTATATTTTTGTTCAATGCCAAATCCAAAGTTTTTTAAGGTCATATATGACCTGTGGGACCCAGTGAAACATGAGACACGTTCATCGGGTCCCATGGATCATATATGAGCTTAAAAATGTGGATTTCATGTTTTACCAAAATATAACACTTTAATATCGTCCATGTAAAGTTTCATCAAATTTGGATATCATTTAACCATCTTTTAAGTTGATCAAATATTAGAAAAGTTGTTGGATTTAAAATTGTGGAAACCACATGGGTGGGCAAAGTAATTTTGAAACCTCGTGGGTGGGCTGTGTAATTTCGCAAAACATCATGGGTGGGCGATGTAATTTTCTCTTTTATTTTTTTTTTTTTGTGAAAACTTTGAATTATACATTCTAATGTGGTACATCATGTCACATTAGTATATTTAAGGGTATTCAAGACTCTAAAGTCAAACAAAACTCATTTTGGAGACGATCTCACAAAAATGTGCTTTAAGGAAGCTTAGTGCACATTTTGTGTTAAAACTTGTTTTTGAGCTTGGTTTTCTTTGGTAATTGATTAATTACATCCATTACATGATTACTAAGCTTAGGAATTTGATTTGGAATCAAACGGAGGTCATATGACCTTTAAAGCTTTTTAGAGCACATTTTGCTCTACGTGACTTTTAAGCATGTTAATGCTTGTTATTGATGTTGGAGTGTTTTCCAACAGCTTCAATACGTTATTTAATGTGTTTAATATGCTTAGGACAAAATTTTAGGTCCTTCGGAGTTCATTTGGGTATATATTTACCCTAAATGGTCAAAGGGTGCAATATTTGCTTTACGTTGACCACTATTGTTTTTAAATTGATTTTAAGGCATGTTTAGGCCTTATTTAATTGATTAAATATTTAATAAATGTTTAATTATTTATGGGTATTTTAAACAACCTCATTAGATAAAGAGAAAAATAGAATAATAATCAACAGCTAATCCTGTTGAATCCACTAAATTTAGTTAGGATTAGGAGCATTATCGACAACTGTTGATGGACAAGGATGAGTCCGAAATTTGAATATATCATTCTCACAAAGAAATGGCAACAGAATTCCTTTCCAACATCATTCCTTTCCAAAGCCTAAAGTTATCTTGTTTGTTGTCTATGCAAGGATTGATGAAACAGTACCTGAAGAAAGAGGAGTTTGTGGTGACCCTTCCTTCGAACCATCAGTTGTTACAAAACCAGATGAAGCCTCCATTGAAACAAAAAGTGAGGTGTAGCCCCAGATCTAGAGGAAAGAATAAGGAGAAGATAAAATGTGTAGATCAATTTGGATCTGAGAAAAATCGTCCATATTGGTGATAGATGGCTCTGCCCGTGTTAGCTAGGATAAAGTAGAGGGGAAATATCATAGAGTTCATTGTATAGCCGATCAAATATATGAGTACAGTAATGTATTATACTCATATAAGTGGACTACTAACAGAACAATAAAGATTGAGCTTATTGTAACATATAACTGGATCGGTGTATCCTATTCTAACAGTGTGTGTAAGAACAATGATAAGTCCATGGACAGACATTAATATGAGTGATCCATTTATGAAATAGTAAATTTACCTGTATAGTTTTTCAATTATAGATGACAAGTGAAAACAAACAAATAACAGAGAAAATTCAAATAGAGAATACAAGTGAAAATAAACAATTAACAAACTAACTGTAACGGATTTCTAGGTTATATGAACAATGAATGAATGATATGCACACAAATTCCACCCTTTGCTTCTTCGGTGCAAGCAATGGAGGAGGAGAAGGAGCATGTTCCTACACTTTCTCTGGAATGAAGAATACAAAAAGAGAAAGAGATAAAAAAATACATAAGCAAAGAAAGGGGAGTGTTAATCGAAGAAAACAGCGGAAGATACAAGGGTTTTGAGAAGAAAGATTTATGTTTCCTTTGTTTAGAGAACGGAGAACTAGTATTGTTTTTCTAAGTTTGATACACGTTAGGTTTGTTGCATCTTTTATGACCGCCAGAGCGTGTGCATGCCATGTAATGAGAGTTGAATAAGTAGGTAGTGGTATATTTTAGTGAAACTTCACAGAGCAAATGAAAGTAATGAGAGTTCAATTATAACCTGGATGTCATTATTTCTCCCATTTTAAGAATAATTATAATACTTATACAAAGAAAAAATAGCATGATAGTATATATATATCTATAATAACTACATCATCTAGATCAAAGAATCAAGAAGAACCAGATTCCATACCACGCTGAGAGCAGTTCCAGAAAAAAACTAATAAATAGTTGCCCTATTTATCTGCACCACCAACTATTTCATTTAATCTACAAACAGCAGAGGGTATTAAGTAAAAAAGGTGATCAGCCATACTCTTTCCATATGATCACACAACAAAGCTAAAGGGAGCCACATCAACTACGCCAATGAGGTGGAAAGATTCAAAGCTTTCATTGTCTAAAATAAACTGCAACAAAAAAAGTAAGGAAGTAAAATACATCAACACAACACAATGATTCTTTGAATCATACATACTCAATCTTGAGCTATACAAAATACTTTGGATATTGCTTGGAGGTTAAGCCCATAGCTTGTGCAAGGCCAGGTGATCGGACAGGCCCTTGTATCTGGACCCAATTTTTGTTTTATGAGATAGGAGTAAATATTTATGTTAAATAGAACATATCAAAACTTTATGTTTGAGATACATTCAACATTTTAATTTATAAACATGACCATTGTGAATACATAATTTAATTTAGTAAATTTTCTATATTTACTTAATTTAATTCTATGAGAGACCTAATTTTGAATTTTAGTACAGGATTTCAGAAATCGTCAAGACGACTCTGGTCAAGCCGGAGTGGTATTCTTAACCACATATATCAACATCATTATTCCTATTATACTCAAACAAAGTGGATCCCTACAAGCAGTGTTGCATCCATAAATAAAAATGCAACCAAAATATCATAGATCATGAAAACCTAGCACAACGATAAGCAACAACAAAACTTAATAGTTCAGACTTATTTATAATCATTGTCATGCTATGCACCTGTATAGTACACATGAAATGAATAAAAATAAGATCTCCAAATAGTGAACAATAATACATAATAAGAGAAAAAATGTCACACACCTATGGCCAATTAAAAAAAATCCCTGATGGAATAGTTTGAAACATTCACTCGGACATACTCTTAGACACCAGGTCTAGGATGGACATCCAGATCAACCACTGCTAGACTATATTGTTAGTAATATACCGTTATCAAAAATCAAAATTGTTACTAATTAATATCAATTTTTGTAACGACAAAAGTTGTTACGCGAAGATTGTGCCACCAAAAATTATTTATTATTGTATTGTAGTCTTGATTTTTCAATTAAGTCTTTAGTACTAACTTTGATTATGAAATATTGTCATTAATAACAAAATAAGATGTTTAAGTCATTGCCAAAAACTTGTTACAATAATCTAGTTTTTACTAGTGAACAAAGGGAGGTAAAATAATTACTTCCTGTTAAAGAGAGTAGTGGGAGATTAAGGATACAAGCTTAAGGAAGATAAACAAATTTCATAGATCATAACAATTCAGCTTGTAGCTACCCTGTAGAATAGAAGTGATGTTTGCATTGTCATAACAAATGATTTGCTCCCCTCACATATAATAAGGTCCTAAGTTCCAAGGCATTGCATAAAAAGTCCATATTTAGTATCTTATGGTGCAACTCTAGTAAAGCCCACAAGTAAATAGGCCCATATTTGTATATTTCTTATACGGCCCACTATTACATATATTTGTCATGTATATAAATAGTGGCAACACTGTACAAACCTAATCAAGGAAGATAATACATTATAATATAGCGACATTTCCTTCCTTCATTATTGTCTCACTATGTATCAGAGCTCATTCAGTGAGCTCCTTCTTCAACCCTCTTTCCGATCTGCTTCTTCTGCTTTCTCTTCTCTTCTCTCTCAATCTTCCAATTCTCAGGCATCGACAGGCAGCGGTAGCATCAGCCATTCCAGTTCCTCTTCAAGCACCAACGCTCATGTTGTTCCTCATATTACAGGAAGCATATTTGGAACAGCTACCTTCTCATTTCCCTCTCTTATCTCATCGGCTGGTATTTCACTAAGCTCTCCCTGACAATTTTCTTGTTTGGAAGAAGTATTGAACCCTACTTAATCGGTCATGGGTTGTTTGGAGTCATTGATGGTTTGTTCCCAAAACCTACACAAAAGATGCTCGATGGAATGATCAATGATGAATATCAAAATGGAAACAGCTTGACCAATTGGTAATGTCAATTTTGACTGCCTCTCTTACTGAACTGTAGTTTGTCAAGTTTCTACTTGTGAAACTGCTGCAGATGTCTGGACTACTCTCACTTCTATGTATGAACAGTAAAATGTTGCTAGATTATGCAAACTAAGAGTCTATTGATGGATCTGAAAAAGGGCCAGACACAGTAACCGAATATTATAACAAAGCCCACGTTTAGCTGCCACCTTAGCTTCAGCTGGCTGTGTTCTATCTGATCAAGACCTAAATTCTTACCTTCTCAGAGGCCTAGGGCCTGAGTTTGACACTCTCGTCACCATATTCTCACCCGCTCAATGAAATTAGCACCACTGTCCTATTCAGCCACATGTTACAGCTAGAAGCACATCTTGCCCAACAGACCCAATCTCTACAAAATCAAAACCCTATTAGCCTAAACTCCATAGATCTCTCACAAACAAACAAACCACCTACAATTCCAGGGGAGAGATAACAGGGGCAGAAACTACACAACACAGAGGAAGAGGTAGAGGATATCAAAGCTATAATCAGAAATCAAACAATGGAAATACTCAAGTTTTCAGAATCTTATTGGAAATCAGACCCTTGACCACAGTGTCAAATCTGTGAGAAATTTGGACATACTGCTCTCACCTGTTGGAACAGACACAACTATGCTTATCAAGCCCCCACTCCACCTTCCTTTACTGCCAACTACACTAATACCCATCCTGCAGATGCCCCATGGTACCCAGGCAGTGCTGCCACAAATCACTTCACTAATGATCTAAGCCAGCTCTCTCTTGATGCTCAATCCTTTAATGGGAATGAATCTGTTGCTCTAGGAAATGGGTCTAATCTGCTTATTCAGGCAGGCTCTCTACCTCTTATGGCTCTTTCTACCTATCTAATCTCCTTCATGTGCCTCAACTAAGAAAAAATCAGCTCTCAGTTAGAAAATTTTATGGTGATCATGATATTTTGAGTTTCATTTCTCTCATTTCCTTGTTAAGGACCGAAGAACGGGGATAATTCTTCTACTGGGAGTTAAGGACGGCCTTTACTACATTCCCACCTCTACCACCTCACAACCTAAAGCTCACAGCACTGTCAAAACCTCAGCTCTCACTTGGCACTCAAGACTTGGTCACCCATCTATCAGAACAACAAAACTACTGCTAAATAAATACAATTTACCCTTTTTCAATGTAACTAGTTTGAATAATGTGTGTGATGCTTGCCACAGGGGCAAGATGCACTCACTGCCCTATCCTCCTAGTTCCTCTATGTCTAAAGCTCTCTTTGATCTTGTTTTTATGGATGTTTGGGGTCCAGCTCCTATTTTGTCTATCAGTGGTGCAAAATACTTTCTCTCTATTGTGGATGACTTTACAAGATTCTTATGGATCTTTCCCATTGCAAAGTCTTGTGTTACTACTATTGTTCTTGATTTTATAAGGTTTGTGAAGACACAATTCAGCAAAATTATCTGTGCCATCCAAACTGATGGTGGTGGTGAGTTTGTTCCTATCAGACCTATCCTAAAAGCTCAAGGAATTCAGCTACGGTTGACATGTCCCTATGCTCACAGCCAAAATGGTAGCATTGAGAGCAGACATAGAAGTATTGTAGACAAGGGTCTTGCTCTCCTCTCTCATGCTTCAGCCCCTATGAAATACTGGGATAAGGCTTTCCTAACTGCTGTTTTTCTCATCAACCGCACACCTATGGCAGTTTTACAGAATAGAACACCATATGAATTGTTGTTTGGTAACCCTCCTAACTTTTCCACTCTCAAGGTGTTTGGGTGTCTTTGCTGGCCAAATCTGAGGCCCTACAATCAACACAAGATGGCTTTTCGTAGCAAACCTTGTGTCTTTCTTGGCTATGGTTTACAACACTCTGGCAATCTATGCCTTGACTTGTCTACAGATCGTATTTATACCTACAGGGATGTCACATTTGATGAACAATCATTTCCCTTTAAAACCCAAGTTCCCACTTCTGAAACATCTAATACCACCCCATCCACTACTACCCTACCTATTTTGCCTTCCTTTCCAACTACACAACCTGAAACCACTAGTCCCACACCATCCTCTCCCTCCCCATCAATTAGCACCACAAACAGTTCAATCTCTTCTATCCCTTTTACCCTTTCCCCTACACCTTCACCTACACAACCTGCACCTTCTCCACCCCCTCAGCCTCACCCTATGATCACCAGAGCACGACACAATGTTCACCAACCCCTTGTGAGAACAGACGGTACTATACCATGGCCTCAAGCTCACATCTCTACCCTTATCCCAAAATCACCCAGCTTCACTAAGGCTCAACAATTTCCTGTCTGGAAAGAAGCAATACACAGAGAATTCAATGCTCTCCTCTCCAACAACACCTGGGTTCTTATTCCTAAACCCCTTCACTCTCCTGTCCTAGGAGTCAAATGGGTTCTCCGCACCAAATTCAATTCAGATGGCTCCAAAGAAAGGCGCAAGGCCCGCCTAGTTGCAAGGATACCATCAAACACAAGGTATTGACTATTTTGATACCTTCAGTTCTGTCATTAAACCCACCACAGTTCGCATAATCCTATCCCTAGCATGTTCTAGAGGTTGGCCTATTCGACAATATGATGTTCAGAATGCTTTTTTGCACGGAGAACTCACAGAGGATGTTTACATGAGTCAGCCTCCAGGTTTTAAAGATCCCAATTTTCCCAATCATGTATGCAAATTGCAGAAAGCCATTTACGGTTTGAAACAGGCCCCCAGGGCCTGGTTTTCTAAGTTATCAGGCGCGCTAGTCTCTATGGGATTTCATGGTTCTACGGCAGACACCTCCCTATACATCTACAGTAGGTTTGGATCTACCATCTATGTTCTAATCTATGTGGATGATCTCATTGTCACTGCCAGTTCAGACGCTATACTCACAAAGTTCTATAACGCCCTCTCATCTCTTTTTCCTGTCAAGGATCTTTGTAACACCCCATCCAACAACAAACACATAACAACAATCTGCAGCGGAAAATATACTACTTCACATTACTTAACTCGTTGGTGTTACACGCCGTTAACCACCCACGTGGCTAACAAGGCTATTACATAAACATTGTACCGGTCTGATGCACTAGATTCCCGAGCGACTACACATTATTATCCCTTTCCATTAACCACAAAACATACACATATCTTCCAACTGTGCCGAGTATTTACAACTGATGCCTATAACAATTTCGGTCTTACTACACCTACTGTATATATATACAACTTAAATGACTACCCATGTACAACGACTACCCCGTCCTACTCTCGAACGGCTTCTAGCTCTTCGTACATGAAATAAGAAAAGAAGAGAAAGGGTGGCCCCCAAGGGGCTCAGCACCTTTGCTGGTATGGTAATCCCGCAGCCCACATGCTACCGGGCCACGCACAACTAATTGTCATCTTAGCATGCGGTTGATTATATTTAAATCATGCATGCAACTGTAAACACACAACACATAACATTTCGCCTCAATGGGCTCAACAAACGGATAATACATCCTTATTTGATAAGTCACTCATGGTATTCATT
The DNA here is from genome assembly GCA_023374045.1 of Limonium bicolor. NCBI lineage: Eukaryota > Viridiplantae > Streptophyta > Magnoliopsida > Caryophyllales > Plumbaginaceae > Limonium > Limonium bicolor. The sequence goes on along the minus strand of CM041777.1, from coordinate 187,197,918 downwards.
ACCCCTAGAGTGTTTCTCCTCAAATGGAGCTACTTCCTTAATAGACGACAACTACCCATTAATCGGGTTATCCTTAAACGCCTCTTATCACAAACTGGGATTCATATCCATGATCCACATACTCCATAATTTACAACGTATAACATACATCACATAACAACACATAACAACACTTTTCACGTTACAACGTGCACATAATAACATCACAACAGATATTGCATCATATCAACAACACATAACATAACGGGTGCGGTTCTCTTAGGAGCCGACCCAACATAGTTAATTCACTGGTGAGCCTAGAGAATGATGTCACCCCATGGTAGCTCGTTATACAACACTCATTACCATCCTAATAGTCGGACGAGTAACTTAAGTTAAGATGGTTCGGGTTTTGGGCCCGAACACACCACACAAACACATGTTCCCCCTAAACCGATCATAAGTCAGAATAGCTAAGCTTTGGAATAAGCTAATGGGAGATCATAACCCTTGGGGAAACAACCATAATAGAGAAGGGTAAGGCTAAGAAGGATACCCACTCCCAAACAACGCGCGACCGGCCAAACCGGATTCCTCACCACTGTTAGTACATACTTACTTTAGATATTAGTTAGAACCCCACTATGGAGCCTATCACACAACAACACATACAGTATTACAACTGGGTTAAACATACAAGGGAGATCCCTACATTCACACACACATATCACACATTTAAACACGCATAGCCGTGGTTAGAACGTCCCATGGTACGGGTCGTTTACTCCGAATACCAAACTCTCAGTGATCCTAGACTCAGTTAACTAAGGTTAACACTTCCGAGGTTAAATGGTATCGGAGTTGAACACACCACATAAATGAATTACTGTAAACTCACATTTTCTTACAACGTGGCAAACATACAGAAAAACACATTGGCATACAAGCCGGTGTAATCCGGTAGGACACAGGTTGCAAAGAAACCATACTGTCACCGGAGTCCACTTTATCATGTCCACTTATGTTCCTCGAGCAATTCTCGAACAACTGGTAATATTACAATTACTTTCATTAACATCGGGGTAACATGATTGTTAAAGCTAATGCTTATACTTATCCCCGTTAACTTAGTTAAATAACTTCACATTTTAACTTATTTACCTTTACATTTTATACGACTTTTCCCCACTAAATTGTCATTATACTCATTTAACATGTCTTAAACAACCTTATAACATCATTACTAGTCAATCCCCATCATTACGTATCATTTTATAACCTTAACATTTAAATCATCTTACTTAACTTCTCTCTTAAGTCCATATAATTTATCTTTCTAACCATCAATACTCTCTTAATGGCATACACACTAATACCACTTAACATTCTTAAAAATTAATTTTTTTTTAAGGTCCGACCGACCCACCGACCGACCCACCCCCTGGGTAGGTCGGCTGCAGAGAACATCCAACTTCACAGTTTCAGCCCGACCGACCCGACTGGGGTCGGTCCCCGGGTAGGTCGGCTGCAGAACTTCTCATACATTGTCAAACTTTCTCCAAATTTTTCCTCAAGCCTCCTAATGTGTTCTACATCATTTGGCACATCAAACACACCTTTAGCCATGTACTAAACTCTTTAAATCACACACCAAAACCATCTTATCATTCACAAATTCCTTACAAAATTCCTAGCACTTGGAATGTTTTCTCCTTAAGATTTCTAGGTGGTATTTCACATAATGACCACTATACCAAGGTGTTTCCTCTACACCTTAACATCATCTCTCAAACTCTTTTCTTACTAACTAAATCTCCTTTTTCACATCTTACCTAAACATCATTTCTTCCTTGTACATCAACATTCCTAACCTTAAACAAACTTCTCCAAGACTTTAATACATTCTCAAACACATATTGAATTCCTAGAACTTCCATAATACCTAAATCCTTGTATCACTCTAAATCACCTTAATACATGTTTTCTTCCCTAGTAAAACATTTGTTCACCTTTAACACTTCCTAGTTCACCAAAACTTATTTAAAACACTTAGAACTTCTACACATTTTCCAAATTTTGCCATAGCTTCTCTTGTATTTCTCACATCCAAACACTTAGGTTTTTACCTTATTCCATTCAAGAACACCTAAAATCCACCAAGAACTTTCTCACACACAAAACTTCACCAAATTTACACTACATCACTATATAGTGCATAAACTTAAATTGCTTGGCACTTAGGCCCTTAAATAACATGGCTCTTAGGCCCTTAAATTGCATAAACCTTAAACACTGAATTTCCACATAAATAATGCCTTTGACCTGCAATTACATACCAATGCTCCCATGTCCTTTTAGTCCACCTTGTGGATAGTTTTCTATCTCATTCCCCATTGGCTCTTTAGGTTAATTATTAGCAAATATAGCTTAATTTCCTAGTACATAAAACTACATTAAGAGAGGTCATTTACCTCTTTGTTTTCCAAGCTTTCCCACATGTTTTCTCTTGTTCTTTCTTGGTTGAAAATCGGCAAGGAGCTTTTATCACTTGTCAATCTTCTAACCAATACACATATAAGGGTAATGAGCATTAAGTTTAATACTTAAACTCATAATTAAACCCTAGGTTACATAAGTGTCCTTAAAACACTAAAATTGATGTTTACCTTTGGAATTTGAAAGGGAACTTGAATAAGTAGCAAGATAGGACTCCTCCTAGTCCTTTGAAGATTGAATTAAGATAAGAATAGAGCAAGACAAGGCACCATTAAGGGGTGAATTTTCGGCTATACACAAAAATGAAGGAAACTTGGATTTTCTTTGATTTTCCTTACCTTGAATGAGAGAAGAAGCAAAAGAGCTCTTCAAACAGAACTTTCCCCCTTCAATGGAGTTTCTTCATGGCATCAAAAATGAGCTTTTGAAATTTTGAAAAGAGATGAAAGGCCTTGACTCAACTAAGACAAATATGCTTAGTTTTTGATTTGGAGCAATATTGAACATTTGGTGAGCAATTGAAGTTGGAAAAGAGATGTGCTGTAGCAAGAACGAGATTGGTTGGGAGAATGGAGGAAGAACACGGTGGGAACAAGAGGAAATGAAAAGGAGGTGAGAGGTATGCTTTGTTAAGATATTTTGACTTATAAAGGTAAATAGTAACTTTACTTTATTTCTTTTTCTTTTCTTTAGTTGGCTGGCTTGGTATGGTGACTCACACTCTAAAAACCGTGCCCCCTTCATTCTAAAAGATATATGGTCTTTGTTGACCATTTAACTAATCAAAGTTGACTTAAGTCAAAACTAGCACTATGAGCACTATTGACATATTAAGGCACATATTTGTGAAATTTTTGATTTCCCATTGATCTAGACTTACTAATGTGACTAAGTAGTACACATGTTGATTAAAGAGTAATGATGGACATTTAGCCACTCAAAACTCATTTACAAGACAATTTTTCAGAAATGTGCTTTAAGACTCCTTAAAGCACATTTTGTGTTTTAACTTGTTTTCAAGCTTGGTTTTCTTTGGTAATTGATTTAATATGTTCATTAACATATTTATAAGGTATAGGTATGACCATTAGGTCTTATACAAATTTATCCCAAGCTTAGAGCACATTTTTGCTCTTATTGACTTTAAGGTATTTTCTTGTGTTTTGTTTGGTTTAACTGTCTACCAAAGTTTCCTAAGGACTTAATTAGCCTTATTAAATCATAATTGAATATTATTAAGTCTTGGTAGGCTCTTTGGGTCCTAACCAAGTTCACTCCAAGCTTAGAGCATGTTTTTGCTCAAACTGTATCTTAGTGCTTTATTGCATTTTACTATGGTTTAAATTGTTCACCGATGTTTCTAAGGAACTTTTTAGCCTTTACATACCATAGTTTAATATTTAAACCACATATCAAGGTTTGGGGTATTTCAATCTACCCCCCTTAAAAGAACTTCGTCCTCGAAGTTTACACTTCCCACACATCTTGGATTAGAATACGGGGATTACTTATAGAAATAAAACTTCCATAACCAAACACACTTTACATCACAACCTCGGAATTAATGGTCCGGGTAACACATTCACATCCATACATAACATAACATATTCACAAGATAACCTCGGACTCAATGGTCCGGGTATCTTAACAACATTTACACATACATAACAACCCTTAGACTCTCTGGTCTTGGGTAACATAACACATTTAGACACATAGGTCTTGATAACATAACAGCCTTTAGACATATAGGTCTATGTAACACAACAACATGTAGACTCATAGGTCTTGGTAACATACACTTCTGGAACTCAAGGTCAAAATAATATTTATTACACATACCACGCAACATGTCATATCATGTATAGCAATCAAAAATATCTTTGACATACACTGTGATCCCGCAGAACCCGGTCGTGATGGACACCTTCCGTCCCCGTTCCTTTGGGAGATCAAAACTATCACTTAAATTTTAAATTTTTTTTCCCTTGTGAGGTTAAGTAAGAGAACTTTAATTATGTAAAGTATCTATCGACGTTTTGTAAATACCAATTCAAAATCCTTTTGAAAACACATACAGCTCCAAGTCCAACTTATGCTCTTTACTTCTTTTCTTAGCGTGGTTAATTGTGACCACTTACAGGGAGCTTCAAGAATCATCCAACCCTGATGTGATCAGCATCATGTTGAACTATCCTTCCACCCCAATTTGTGTTCGGCTTCCCTTGATCTCATGATAATCAAGTTTCACCTCCCACTTCAATTTCAAGCATCAAGTAAATCACTCATTTCCAATTTTCTATCTTTTTAATCATTCTAATCATGATCATACATCTCCAAGGGATAGAACTCCGTCTATCAGTTATCTCCATACACTTTAATGTTGCTACCTAGGGAATCTTATTCTCACTAGGTTCTATGTCGGTTTCATACCCTTTCGTGAATCACATATATATATACACATATATTTTATCAAAATACCACATACAGTTTCACATTTATACACTGTCGGGGGTTTGTTCCCCCGGGAGTTTCTCTACTCCCACACTTGTACTATCACACACAATTGTTAATAAATCAACACACTTGTCACAATGGTATTCACATCTTCTGTGCGCAATTACCACAATTAAACCATGAATGAATGCGTATGTTTACATAACACACACACCAATCATCAAAACAAATTATTTTGTGCTATGCACAACATAAATCACGTACACTTGTACGGTAATACACACTAAGTGGTTTTACGCTCTACCCCCCCTTAAAAGGGATTACGCCCACGTAATCAATCACTTAAAATGTTCTGCCGTCGTGAAGTGTTTTAACTTCCACATGGTCTATTACACAATGGATTCTGATTAGAGGATCTTAACCATATTAGCGGTTTAGTTCCTAAACCAAGAATTCTCATTGGAGTTTGCTTTAACTCTTAACTGGTTTCGGTTCTGGCCTGTGAGGCTTCTAGGCATTAATAATTAGCCATTCCCATGTTACCATGCACATTCAACACTTGAATTACTGGCTCACTATTTCTGCTGCGAAACTCTAATAACTGTAGAGCTTAATTGCCCCATTTGTTATTCTTACTGTATTGTACATCCCCAATTGTCACCTTCATCTTGGTAACAATGGTTTCTCAACCAACGCGTGGTATCTCTTACCGTTAGCGAATTCGGTGAGTTATAAACTTTCTATCCCCTTCCATAACAATTTACTGTGTATACAGCTATGTATTTCACAATGATTGACTTGTTCCCTTCTGACTTACTGTCGGTTGAGATTGAGCTACTACCTAGTGTGTAGTGCTCTCTCAGCTATTTACAACATTTGGGGTATATTCTATACCGATATTTGGCAGTTAGTGCTACTGTAGTCACTTACTGTTAATCATGTCTCCACATTTGGTTTTGTACAAGTACTCTTTTATTGGTGCGGCCTTGCATTTCCTATTCATCGGCCATTATAACATTATTCCTCCACAATTAACATGTTTCCAATTCCTAGCTATCCCATGTACGGGTAAAAACGTATTACAGCAAGTGTACTGGTCTGTCGTAGCAAGTTTTCCTAGGTAGTATTCCCTAGGTTATCGAACCAAAAGAGGCTGTGTCTAGTTTAATCTTTAATCTATCTAACTAATAAACTGAAGGAAAAATAACAATAATAGATTGGGGGTTTGATTGCAGATATTAAATAGTTAAATATACTTAAAACAAATAAAAGTGATTATCTAATAAATCTAAAGGGCGAATCCTGGTTTACTATTTTTCCCTAGTTTATTAATTCCCTTCGTGAGTGTTTCTAAACTCTAGATTGCAACCTCAGATCTAAATTAATCTAAAATCGGTCTCCCGCAAGATAGATTCTCACTAGCAATTCCCAAATCCTAACTCTCGTTACGAATTTACAAATTAACTAGTAGCGTTAATGATTCATCTGGTTTCTAGTCAGCTAATTCCCAGGAATTGCCATCTGTAGTTTCACTGGTAATATTCCTATGGTCTAATGAACGCCGCAGTTCTCACTTGTAAGCAATTCATACCAAATAAACTCAAGCAATAAATAATCACAAGAGAATTCAGTAATAAACAAGGAATAAAACTACAATCTGAATAGAATTTATATTTAACAACTCAGGAAGCAAAATAATAAACTAGTTATTCATAGCAAACAAGAATTCTAACAACTACTCAGACATTGGAGACAAAGAAATAATAACAATAAATAAAGAGATTAGAAAACGTCATCTAATTGAAGAACGACGACGAATCCAGTCTCTGTCTTCTGCTCCGGTCTATCAGAATCGACTGACTCTGTTTGTTGTCTCCCTCAAAATCTCTTCCTCGGCGGCGGCTCTTCTGTGCTAGAGTTCTGTCTGTCTCGAACTCTCTCTCTGTCTGACCTGCGCGGCTGCTAGGGAATTCCCTTCTGTGATGTGTTCAAATATATATATATATGCTGCTCGATCGATACATCTCCTTCCGTGCCTGGCATGTATGTATGCTCTATTACTAAATTATCCAGCCCATCATTCTCTTACGTGTCTCTGTATACAAAAGTGAACTCCAGCCCCATACCATGTATGCTTGTCTGCTGCGCCTCTGTAAAGTCTCTGCAAATTATCCTGGTTCTCTGTATGTTTACTGCGCCTCTGATTTAATGGATGCAAGATGTCAGCCGCCCCAAGCTGTCTTTCACGTCCATGTACCCAGGTGACTAATGATGATTTTAATCATCAATTGTATACATGCGGCCCATCAATTTCTTCTTTCCAGTATGAAAAGGATAACTCTCCACGTGTGCATGTTGAGCCCAGGTCTCCACGTCATGCTTGCATCTACATCCATGTTTATCGGTCCAGCATGCCTGCGCCTCTGAAGTTTCGGTTGCTGCAGGTTTTTTGTCGGTCACATGTTACTCCAAATGCCACGCCTCATTCTTGTCGTGTCTGCGCCTTGGAAATCTGAATGGCCCATGCTAAGTAATGCAGTGTTGCTGCAGTTAAAGTGTCGTGGCCCTTGGTAATATCTCTTCATGGGCCTTCATTCCTTTCACGTGGTGTAAATGATGCGGTTGTACTTCCAATGGTCATCATTCATGATGACAATGAATTTGATCCAGTCAACTACGATCAATTCACTATCTCATGGTGTGCGATAATGATATATGATATAAAAGGCTGATCCAGTCCATGGAGTCAACGCCTCTATCTTGTGTAGTGTCGGCCCAAACAAAGTCATGCTCCTCTGCATCGTCAAATGATGACGGGCCAGATCCCCACTGCAGGTCGTGGCCCATTCCAGTAATAACATATGTCGACTCTGTTAAGCTTTTGACATATGTATCTAGACCCTCTTCTTCAGTATTTTTTATCTATTTAAGCATAAAACCACATGTAAGGAATAATCTAAACATTTAACATAATTAAGCATATAAGTAAGGAATTTATCATATAAACCAATAAAATATTAATCACATTAAGCGTAGAAATATAGATAAATTCCACACTTATCAACTACCCCACACTTAGCTTTTGCTTGTCCTCAAGCAAATAAAGAACATAACTGCTCCATACCGAAACATCAAACTCCAGGATCAAACATAAGCAGAAGGAAAACAAGCAAAATGACAATCAGAAAAATCAATCTGCTCTAAGCTATCAGTTTTCGCAAACAGTGAATAAAGAATAATTTTAATAAAAGCATGAATAAACTGAATCGTAGAAACTGAAACACATATTAGCTTAGGACCTTTCACCAATTTCTTTCTATTACCCTCTGGATGACAAGGGGTGTGAAGTAATGCCTTATTCCGCAATACCTTTCAACACCACGCACTCATGATCAAGAACTAAAAAAACTGCAATTAAATATTTCGCATGCAAAAACTTTTCTTCGTCAAGAAAAAAAAAAACAAACGATTTGTTTAATTAATTGCATAGTTGTTCCTTCACCCAACTTTTCTCTTTATTCATGTAACGGCTTTGGGCCAACTATCCCAGATCACAAAACCTTAGGTAGATAGGTGATAAAGCACCCCGATGACTTAATAACCAGATAAAAGAGGCCTGATTCGGTTTAGGAAATTTTTGATCAGAGGAGTACCTTGCCTTATCCTTTCATTCCAAACATTCATATCATTCCCAAGATCCAAAGCTAATCGCATTTAGTCTCCACAATCAGCCAGTTCATCAAATTTCAGTGAAAATAGAGTAAATTTAAGAAAAACAATTCCGGAAAGACAACTTTTAAGCAGAGAAATTTTTAAGGTTGTCATCAGGCTCAATTTCAAACTTCCACAGATATTTTTCACCCAAAATCCAACATTTAACGGCATTAGAGAAGCACATTATTCATCATCTGAAGACAAACAAAAACTAGTGGTCTGAAGTGATAACTGAAGGTCACTCCCTACCCCACACTTAAAATTAAACAATGTCCTCATTGTGTGACGAGGCAGGAGTGAAAAAAACTCAAAGCTCGCAGAAAAACATTTATGTCCAAAGGAAACACAGCAGAGCAGTCATTAACAACAAACGAAAATTAAAGGAAATTAAAACTAGGACTCCCCTGGATTTTGTTGTTATAGTATGGAGAATGACCCCACCCCACACTTGAGCTTTGCTCAAGTGTTGCAGCGTAGTTGCAGTATCTTCATGAAGAATTCATCTGAAAAGAAAAACACCAGAAGCAACCAAAACTGCAAAACGGAGTTAAAAGTTAATAGACAACAAAACCAGGAAAATAACTACAAAAAGAAATTAAAACCAAAATTTAAAGCTAACAAAAGAAAATATAACACTGGGTTGCCTCCCAGCTAGCTGCCCTTCTTTAACATCTTTGGCTAGACTATACCCTTGAGGTCATCCAGGATCGAATATGAATGTCGATGTCGGTGCCAAAGGGTGGGCGGGGCGGCCATCACATATCTTCATAGAACGTCCCCGATCAAATGGAAATAAAACCTCGACACTCCAAATATGAAAGTGTAAACTCCACTGATCATGCATCAGGTGGTTGTGTTGAGGTGGGTGATCCTTGATGTTAGGATCAAAATTTTGTAGGTCATCCTTCTCAAATTCAAGGATATAGACATCTTTGTCATCCGGTGGAAGCTCAAAGGATGGACTCGCATGAAAATCAACTTCAACAGGAATCAAAGGTTCCTTGAAGTCAATGAGATAACTCTGCTCTGATGGCTCATCAGCAGGAGCAGGAAGGAAGTCAACTGGAAGACTCTCTGGCTCAGGTACGGGTGGAGAGGGAATAGACCAGGCAGATTCACGAATTAGATCATTCTCTAGCTCTGTAGATTCATCAAATTGCTCAATCTCTAGCTCTGGTCTCTCCATGATCTCCACCTCAGGTGTGTCTGCAACTTCAGGGATCGAATGATCAAGCTGCGTATCACTCCACTCAGCTACTACAGTAGGTTGTTCGATCTCAGGAACTGGTTCACATCCAAAATTTTGTGATATTTCATCTAGATGGGCTAGAATTCTTGCATTACTTTTCCGTATCTCCTTCATATCCATCCTGAAGGACTCATGCCAATCGAGGTTTGATTCGCCATGTTTTTTGTTAAAATCTGCAAGAGCGGCTTCCAAACTAGATATATTACCTTGACATTGTGAACTCTCATGATCCCCTCCACATGTCTGGCAGATAACCCACTGGTTGTAACTTTGTGCAGGATAATAGTGTTCAGGAGACGGTCGTGCTTCAGGAGGGCTAGACATTATAAAACTTCTTAGAGCATCCTCCAAACTAGAAGAAACAACTGGACAATAAGCACGGTCGTGGTCTCCTCCACACCTTTCGCATACAACCCATTGGTTGTAATATCCAGGCCATCCTCCTGGCGGATTGTAATATCCAGCCATCAAATCAAAGTACCTCGAAAGAAAAAGAAAAATTAATTATATACATAAAGAAGAAAATAAAAATAAAAAATATGTACATAACAATAAAATAAACAAAGACAACAATAAACGAAAAGGTAAATAAAATCAAACTAAACTAAATCCTATAAATCAAAATCAAAGAAATAGAAACAAAACAAAAATAAAGAAATAAAAGAAAAACTATAATAAAACAAAATAAAAAAAAGAACGGAAACAAATAGAAAAACTAAACTAAACTAAATAGAAAATTAAACTAATCTAAAAAAAAATTAAACGAACAAAACAAAAGATGAGAAAAAAAGAAAAAAAATACGAACCAAATAAACTAAAAATAATTAAACAAAACAAAATAAAAATAAACTAAAAGAAACAAAACAAAATAAATAAAAGAAAAATAGAATAAAGACTAAACTAAATAACCGTGCCTCCCCGGCAACGGCGCCAAAAACTTGTACGGGTAAAAACGTATTACAGCAAGTGTACTGGTCTGTCGTAGCAAGTTTTCCTAGGTAGTATTCCCTAGGTTATCGAACCAAAGGAGGTTGTGTCTAGTTTAATCTTTAATCTATCTAACTAATAAACTGAAGGAAAAATAACAATAATAGATTGGGGGTTTGATTGCAGATATTAAATAGTTAAATATACTTAAAACAAATAAAAGTGATTATCTAATAAATCTAAAGGGCGAATCCTGGTTTACTATTTTTCCCTAGTTTATTAATTCCCTTCGTGAGTGTTTCTAAACTCTAGATTGCAACCTCAGATCTAAATTAATCTAAAATCGGTCTCCCGCAAGATAGATTCTCACTAGCAATTCCCAAATCCTAACTCTCGTTACGAATTTACAAATTAACTAGTAGCGTTAATGATTCATTTGGTTTCTAGTCAGCTAATTCCCAGGAATTGCCATCTGTAGTTTCACTGGTAATATTCCTATGGTCTAATGAACTCCACAGTTCTCACTTGTAAGCAATTCATACCAAATAAACTCAAGCAATAAATAATCACAAGAGAATTCAGTAATAAACAAGGAATAAAACTACAATCTGAATAGAATTTATATTTAACAACTCAGGAAGCAAAATAATAAACTAGTTATTCATAGCAAACCAGAATTCTAACAACTACTCAGACATTGGAGACAAAGAAATAATAACAATAAATAAAGAGATTAGAAAACGTCATCTAATTGAAGAACGACGACGAATCCAGTCTCTGTCTTCTGCTCCGGTCTATCAGAATCGACTGACTCTGTTTGTTGTCTCCCTCAAAATCTCTTCCTCGGCGGCGGCTCTTCTGTGCTAGAGTTCTGTCTGTCTCGAACTCTCTCTCTGTCTGACCTGCGCGGCTGCTAGGGAATTCCCTTCTGTGATGTGTTCAAATATATATATATATGCTGCTCGATCGATACATCTCCTTCCGTGCCTGGCATGTATGTATGCTCTATTACTAAATTATCCAGCCCATCATTCTCTTACGTGTCTCTGTATACAAAAGTGAACTCCAGCCCCATACCATGTATGCTTGTCTGCTGCGCCTCTGTAAAGTCTCTGCAAATTATCCTGGTTCTCTGTATGTTTACTGCGCCTCTGATTTAATGGATGCAAGATGTCAGCCGCCCCAAGCTGTCTTTCACGTCCATGTACCCAGGTGACTAATGATGATTTTAATCATCAATTGTATACATGCGGCCCATCAATTTCTTCTTTCCAGTATGAAAAGGATAACTCTCCACGTGTGCATGTTGAGCCCAGGTCTCCACGTCATGCTTGCATCTACGTCCATGTTTATCGGTCCAGCATGCCTGCGCCTCTGAAGTTTCGGTTGCTGCAGGTTTTTTGTCGGTCACATGTTACTCCAAATGCCACGCCTCATTCTTGTCGTGTCTGCGCCTTGGAAATCTGAATGGCCCATGCGTAAGTAATGCAGTGTTGCTGCAGTTAAAGTGTCGTGGCCCTTGGTAATATCTCTTCATGGGCCTTCATTCCTTTCACGTGGTGTAAATGATGCGGTTGTACTTCCAATGGTCATCATTCATGATGACAATGAATTTGATCCAGCCAACTACGATCAATTCACTATCTCATGGTGTGCGGTAATGATATATGATATAAAAGGCTGATCCAGTCCATGGAGTCAACGCCTCTATCTTGTGTAGTGTCGGCCCAAACAAAGTCATGCTCCTCTGCATCGTCAAATGATGACGGGCCAGATCCCCACTGCAGGTCGTGGCCCATTCCAGTAATAACATATGTCGACTCTGTTAAGCTTTTGACATATGTATCTAGACCCTCTTCTTCAGTATTTTTTATCTATTTAAGCATAAAACCACATGTAAGGAATAATCTAAACATTTAACATAATTAAGCATATAAGTAAGGAATTTATCATATAAACCAATAAAATATTAATCACATTAAGCGTAGAAATATAGATAAATTCCACACTTATCATCCCACTCGATCATTACTGTGCAAGTGCAATACCAAAACACTCAGTCATATAGAGTGCAGAGGCGTAAACTCTTGACAGTAAATCCCTTATGCGATTGCAGTAGGAATTCATACTGAGTTCCTTATCACATAGTACCGACCATTGGCTTATTGCCCAGTCTGTGTATCATCACTTGCTTGCATGTCCATTGAGTTTAACTCATAACTGGTCTTATCTGCCACATTATTACTCAATAACATTGATACAACGGTCGCCAGCTGCGAACCGTGCTCTTACTCATTGCATAACAATAACTTACATGGTATTTACTGTCACATTAACTTCCACACCTATACTTATATTATTCACATTATGGTTTATCATTCATTTGGATAACTACCGAATGCTCCTTGAGCGTTGCTCACTCGAGTCTCAAACCGACGTTATTTAGCTCGGTGCTTCACTTTATACACACATACTACTAAACTAACTGCTCTCAAATAATAATAATATTGTCCATCCTTAACATATTTCTTGAGCTTGGTTCACATAACTACCGCTCCAGCGGTTTCACAGCATCGAGAGGTATCCCCACTCTTAGTGCAGTGGTTCGTTCTCCACTCTATTCACTTATATAACATAAACTTCTGCAATCAATCTAATTTACATAACACATTTTATTTGTGGCCTATAAGCCTTATTTGCCTTGAGCTGCGCTCATTGTAGGCTGTCCACACACATGTACTTCTCTGTACAACATTACATGGTTTGGATGTTATATTGAGCTCCATGACAAGGTCGTTGCATTCCGTCTCCTTTCATGGAATGCCCCTTAGGATTGTTAGTCCGTCTCCTGACAACTTATGTCTAAACTGGGTGTTAGTTTCAACCCTCGTGTTTTTGTCACGTCATTTCATGCAACAATTATTGATGCGAACACCCTTTAAGGATTGCTCCTGGGTGTTACTAAGTTATGCCTTTACATCTGGTTCACACTTATTGGTATATTCAGTTAGCCACGCCGTTTGCATTCTTAACTGGATTATTATCTTCTCCTGTGAAGATCAACATTTTCCTGGTAGTGTAGGTACTCATTCTGGGAGTTTCATCCCGTTCTTTGCACATTAATGTGTCCACATTAGGCATATGCTTAGCCATGGACAGGCTGGGTCACCGTTCCAGCTAACATGTTTATCCCTGGGTTCCTTAAGACATATGCTATGTCTTTACATAACAGTTAGTGCACTTCGTATTCCCTGGCTCTTAAACATTTCCTTGAAAGGAATTCACTAATTCTTTTAGTCTCGCTAACTTGACTTGTTCCTTTACTTCAACCATTCATGGTAATCCTTAGCTCTTGTTTGTCTTATACTGCTGACCGTAGTACGGAGTCAACTACTTCCCGTGTTCCGGACTCTACTTGTATACATATATGGGGTACCATACTGATACATTGCTACTTACCCAACTAACCCATAAGTAGGTCTGTCAGGCCCACAAGCTCCCATCGGAGTGCGGTCGTCCCACATTACAGTTGGTACACTCGTAGGGTCCGTCACACGCCTAGGTGAAGTATTCTGTTGTCAACTCCCTTATATTGTCCCGTGACAATATTCATTCCTTGCTTCCCGAACTTAATCGAGGGAAAGTTTATCCATTGTTGAATTCTTATCATCTGCCCTTGGTTTTACTGGTTTGGCTTAGAAGAAGGTTAGAAAGAAGTATTGGTTTGAAAGAAAATCTGGTTTTGAAGGAAAAGAGTTGAAATAAATCTGAGTTTGAAAGAAAAATTTTCATGGTTTCACAATGCCTTCTTGCTTTAACCAAGTCTAGCTTTTTGCTGACTGGTGTACTTTCGATTATAGTGGTTAGGCTAACGGGCCCTCCCACTGTTATAAATTTATTATAAATTTCCCGAACACATACCGGTTGTATTTATTATAAATTTCCCGAACAGCCCTGTTATAGCAGCATTGCTATAGCAAGTGCGCCATGCTAACTGGCTATCGGTTTAACACATACCGGTTGTGGTATTGTTTTTACCCGCACTGTCATCAGTGGCCTTGTTGGCCCTCACTGATCTTACTGTCTCGACAATAACCCTCTGGGTAACTTCTCACTGTATTCACATAATAATTATCAACTGGGGTGCTCCCATTCTTGGAGTCCCCTTTCTTTTTGTATTGTTTCCCTTGCGTAGCCCGTTCCACGCATTGTCATGGTTACTGAGACTTGTCTCTGTTTGGGCACTACGTGTAGTTCCTTTATCGGTTCGTATACCGTTGGTGTATCACTTAACAACTGTGGTTCCGTAGACACTCGTCTCGGGTTCCATTACTTCACTTCTTGCCTGTTGCACGGTCAGTGCGTTGCAAGCTGGTTATTCTAGACTGCTCGGCATGTCGACCCAGGTTGCCGGAAATTCTATTCTCTTATGCACAAAATTCTTCATTCTTCGCTATTAATGCGGTTAACATTGTTCAAATGGAAACCGTCTCCGGGATTCCCAGTTTTCGGGATCAACCGTATGACAGGTTCTCCGTACCTTTAGAGGTATTTAATAACAGCCAGATCAGGTATTCCTAAGTAAGAGAAGACTTCCATCTCTCTGGCGTTCTTTCCCAAGTTATAAAACAGGGATTGTGGAGGGCGGGAAGGATATAGTAGGTTTCCAGTACACACTGGTTACTCCTAACTAGCGTATCTCTCACGCTATCACTCAACCCTTAACCCAAAGTACTAAAATCCTAACTCGGTAATTCAGTCATCAGAGCGATACTTCGCTCTGATACCACTTTTTGTAACACCACATCCAACAACAAACACATAACAACAATCTGCAACGGAAAATATACTACTTCACATTACTTAACTCGTTGGTGTTACACGTCGTTAACCACCCACGTGGCTAACAAGGCTATTACATAAACATTGTACCGGTCTGATGGACTAGATTCCCGAGTGACTACACATTATTATCCCTTTCCATTAACCACAAAACATACACATATCTTCCAACTGTGCCGAGTATTTACAACTGATGCCTATAACAATTTCGGTCTTACTACACCTACTGTATATATATACAACTTAAATGACTACCCATGTACAACGACTACCCCGTCCTACTCTCGAACGGCTTCCAGCTCTTCGTACCTGAAATAAGAAAAGAAGAGAAAGGGTGGCCCCCAAGGGGCTCAGCACCTTTGCTGGTATGGTAATCCCGCAGCCCACATGCTACCGGGCCACGCACAACTAATTGTCGTCTTAGCATGCGGTTGATTATATTTAAATCATGCATGCAACTGTAAACACACAACACATAACATTTTGCCTCAATGGGCTCAACAAACGGATAATACATCCTTATTTGATAAGTCACTCATGGTATTCATTACCCCTAGAGTGTTTCTCCTCAAATGGAGCTACTTCCTTAATAGACGACAACTACCCATTAATCGGGTTATCCTTAAACGCCTCTTATCACAAACTGGGATTCATATCCATGATCCACATACTCCACAATTTACAACGTATAACATACATCACATAACAACACATAACAACACTTTTCACATTACAACGTGCACATAATAACATCGCAACAGATATTGCATCATATCAACAACACATAACATAACGGGTGCGGTTCTCTTAGGAGCCGACCCAAACATAGTTAATTCACTGGTGAGCCTAGAGAATGATGTCACCCCCATGGTAAGCTCGTTATACAACACTCATTACCATCCTAATAGTCGGACGAGTAACTTAAGTTAAGATGGTTCGGGTTTTGTGGCCCGAACACACCACACAAACACATGTTCCCCCTAAACCGATCATAAGTCAGAATAGCTAAGCTTTGGAATAAGCTAATGGGAGATCATAACCCGTGAGGGAAACAACCATAACAGAGAGAAGGGTAAGGCTAAGAAGGATACCCACTCCCAAACAACGCGCGACCGGCCAAACCGGATTCCTCACCACTGTTAGTACATACTTACTTTTAGATATTAGTTAGAACCCCACTATGGAGCCTATCACACAACAACACATACAGTATTACAACTGGGTTAAACATACAAGGGAGATCCCTACATTCACACACACATATCACACATTTAACACACGCATAGCCGTGGTTAGAACGTCCCATGGTACGGGTCGTTTACTCCGAATACCAAACTCTCATGTGATCCTAGACTCAGTTAACTAAGGTTAACACTTCCGAGGTTAAATGGTATCGGAGTTGAACACACCACATAAATGAATTACTGTAAACTCATTACATGTTTATCTTACAACGTGGCAAACATACAGAAAAACACATTGGCATACAAGCCGGTGTAATCCGGTAGGACACAGGTTGCAAGAAAACCATACCTGTCACCGGAGTCCACTTTATCATGTCCACTTATGTTCCTCGAGCAATTCTCGAACAACTGGTAATATTACAATTACTTTCATTAACATCGGGGTAACATGATTGTTTAAAGTCTAATGCTTATAACTTATCCCCGTTAACTTAGTTAAATAACTTCACATTTTAACTTATTTTACCTTTACATTTTAATACGACTTTTCCCCCACTAAATTGTCATTATAACTCATTTAACATGTCTTAAACAACCTTATAACATCATTACTAGTCAATCCCCATCATTACGTATCATTTTATAACCTTAACATTTAAATCATCTTACTTAACTTAATCTCTTAAGTCCATATATATTTATCTTTCTAACCATCAATACTCTCTTAATGGCATACCACTAATACCACTTAACATTCTTAAAATTAATTTTTTTTTAAGGTCCGACCGACCCACCGACCGACCCACCCCCTGGGTAGGTCGGCTGCAGAGAACATCCAACTTCACAGTTTCAGCCCGACCGACCCAGACTGGGGTCGGTCCCCTGGGTAGGTCGGCTGCAGAAACTTCCCATACATTGTCAAACTTTCTCCAAATTTTTCCTCAAGCCTCCTAATGTGTTCTAACATCATTTGGCACATCAAACACACCTTTAGCCATGTACTAAACTCTTTAAATCACACACCAAAACCATCTTATCATTCACAAATTCCTTACAAAATTCCTAGCACTTGGAATGTTTTCTCCTTAAGATTTCTAGGTGGTATTTCACCTATAATGACCACTATACCAAGGTGTTTCCTCTACACCTTAACATCATCTCTCAAACTTCTTTTCTTACTAACTAAATCTCCTTTTTCACATCTTACCTAAACATCATTTCTTCCTTGTACATCAACATTCCTAAACCTTAAACAAACTTCTCCAAGACTTTAATACATTCTCAAAAACACATATTGAATTCCTAGAACTTCCAAGATAATACCTAAATCCTTGTATCACTCTAAATCACCTTAATACATGTTTTCTTCCCTAGTAAAACATTTGTTCACCTTTAACACTTCCTAGTTCACCAAAACTTATTTAAAACACTTAGAACTTCTTACACATTTTCCAAATTTTGCCATAGCTTCTCTTGTATATTCTCACATCCAAACACTTAGGTTTTTACCTTATTCCATTCAAGAACACCTAAAATCCACCAAGAACTTTCTCACACACAAAACTTCACCAAATTTACACTACATCACTATATAGTGCATAAACTTAAATTGCTTGGCACTTAGGCCCTTAAATAACATGGCTCTTAGGCCCTTAAATTGCATAAACCTTAAACACTGAATTTCCACATAAATAATGCCTTTGACCTGCAATTACATACAACAATGCTCCCATGTCCTTTTAGTCCACCTTGTGGATAGTTTTCTATCTCATTCCCCATTGGCTCTTTAGGTTAATTATTAAGCAAATATAGCTTAATTTCCTAGTACATAAAACTACATTAAGAGAGGTCATTTACCTCTTTGTTTTCCAAGCTTTCCCACATGTTTTCTCTTGTTCTTTCTTGGTTGAAAATCGGCAAGGAGCTTTTATCACTTGTCAATCTTCTAACCAATACACATATAAGGGTAATGAGCATTAAGTTTAATACTTAAACTCATAATTAAACCCTAGGTTACATAAGTGTCCTTAAAACACTAAAATTGATGTTTACCTTTGGAATTTGAAAGGGAACTTGAATAAGTAGCAAGATAGGACTCCTCCTAGTCCTTTGAAGATTGAATTAAGATAAGAATAGAGCAAGACAAGGCACCATTAAGGGGTGAATTTTCGGCTATACACAAAAATGAAGGAAACTTGGATTTTCTTTGATTTTCCTTACCTTGAATGAGAGAAGAAGCAAAAGAGCTCTTCAAACAGAACTTTCCCCCTTCAATGGAGTTTCTTCATGGCATCAAAAATGAGCTTTTGAAATTTTGAAAAGAGAGGATGAAAGGCCTTGACTCAACTAAGACAAATATGTGCTTAGTTTTTGATTTGGAGCAATATTGAACATTTGGTGAGCAATTGAAGTTGGAAAAGAGATGTGCTGTAGCAAGAACGAGATTGGTTGGGAGAATGGAGGAAGAACACGGTGGGAACAAGAGGAAATGAAGAAAGGAGGTGAGAGGTATGCTTTGTTAAGATATTTTGACTTATAAAGGTAAATATAACTTTACTTTATTTCTTTTTTTTTCTTTAGTTGGCTGGCTTGGTATGGTGACTCACACTCTAAAAACCGTGCCCCCTTCATTCTAAAAGATATTTATGGTCTTTGTTGACCATTTAACTAATCAAAGTTGACTTAAGTCAAAACTAGCACTATTTGAGCACTATTGACATATTAAGGCACATATTTGTGAAATTTTTGATTTCCCATTGATCTAGACTTACTAATGTGATACTAAGTAGTACACATGTTGATTAAAGAGTAATGATGGACATTTAGCCACTCAAAACTCATTTACAAGACAATTTTTCAGAAATGTGCTTTAAGACTCCTTAAAGCACATTTTGTGTTTTAACTTGTTTTCAAGCTTGGTTTTCTTTGGTAATTGATTTAATATGTTCATTAACATATTTATAAGGTATAAGTATGACCATTAGGTCTTATACAAATTTATCCCAAGCTTAGAGCACATTTTTGCTCTTATTAACTTTAAGGTATTTTCTTGTGTTTTGTTTGGTTTAACTGTCTACCAAAGTTTCCTAAGGACTTAATTAGCCTGATTAAATCATAATTGAATATTATTAAGTCTTGGTAGGCTCTTTGGGTCCTAACCAAGTTCACTCCAAGCTTAGAGCATGTTTTTGCTCAAACTGTAT
Source organism: Limonium bicolor (assembly GCA_023374045.1). Taxonomy (NCBI): domain Eukaryota; kingdom Viridiplantae; phylum Streptophyta; class Magnoliopsida; order Caryophyllales; family Plumbaginaceae; genus Limonium; species Limonium bicolor. The sequence continues at coordinate 187,177,867 of CM041777.1, read as the reverse complement.
CTTAGTGCTTTATTGCATTTTACTATGGTTTAAATTGTTCACCGATGTTTCTAAGGAACTTTTTAGCCTTTACATACCATAGTTTAATATTTAAACCACATATCAAGGTTTGGGGTATTTCAATCTTGGAACCCTAAATTTTTTTCTCGGGGTCAAGGTTCACCGCACAAAAAATGGTCTCTACCTATCTCAGTCACAATATATCACCAACATACTCAACAAAGCAAACATGCAATTTTCAAAACCTGTTTCCACACCCGTAACACCAAACACAGAATTATCTAGTCCACATACAGAAAACCTCTCAGATCCACAACAATACAGAAGCATCTTAGGTAGTTTGCAATACCTAAATCTAACGAGACCAGACATCAGTTACCTTATGAATCGTCTCTGCCAGTTTATGCACAGTCCGTCAGTTCTTCATTGGTGCGCTCTTAAGCGACTCCTTCGCTATCTCCAGGCCACAAAAGATCTGAGCTTTTGCATCTCTGCTCGTTCTCTTTTGGCTCTCTCTGCTTTTGCCGACTCAGATTGGGCTGGGTCTTCCACCGATCACCGCTCATTTTTGTGTGTATCTCGGTAATAATTTGGTTTCGTGGGCATCCAAGAAACAGAACACCGTCGCCAGATCCACCACGGAGGCTGAGTATCGCGCATTTGCTTCTATCACATGTGACCTCCTTTGGATCCAGCATCTCCTCACGGAACTGCGTCTGCCTCTTCCATCTCCTCCGACGGTGTGGTGCGATAATATCGGCGCTGTCTACTTAGCCGCTAACCCTATCTTGCACTCCCGCATCAAACACGTTCAATTATACTACCACTTTCTGAGGGGAAAAGATTACAAACCGTACTTTGCGAATCTGCTTCATCTCTAGTCAATGGCAGATTGCCGACATCTTAACAAAACCTTTGCCAGTAGCCCATTTTGAAAAGTTACGGTCTCTTCTTTGTCTAGACCGTTTCGACCGTGGGGGATAGTAAAGCCCACAAGTAAATAGGCCCATATTTGTATATTTCTTATATGGCCCACTATTACATATATCTGTCATGTATATAAATAGTGGCTACACTTACAAACCTAATCAAGGAAGATAATACATTATAATATAGCGCCGTTTTCCTTCCTTCACGTATTGTCTCACTAAACTCTTTATGTAAATTGTCCCATGTAGAATATGGTCTTGTGGACACCGAGATATGAGAAAAATTACATGTGTCCATCTACTCATATACACCCGATTCAGTACTAATATCCATCCATCGATTCCGTATTATATAATAGTCGAATCAATAGTAGTCCGTTTCTCTAGTAGGCGTACACAATCCAAAAACATAAGTGATATAATTGAAACGAGCGGTATATGAACATTACAGAAAATATTAGTAAAAGAAAGGAGAACCATAGTGTAGGAGTGTGCAAACGGTTAGAACGGATATCCGCTAACCGAAGTTTGGAAAAAAATACGGTGTTCGGTTATAACTGTTTTAACCGAAATTAGTAATAATATCCGTTTTAACTGATAACCGTTTTAACCGTTAACCGTTTTACAAACTATATTGATATCTGTTAACCACCCCGTAACCGAACGTTTCAAATTAATCGAAACAATCGAACATAACCGAAATAACCGTTTTTTCTATCATAACCAAAATAACCGTATTTTCTATCATAACCGAAATAACCGTATTTTATAACATAAATGAAATAATCAAACTAAAATAACAGCATCCGGTAATTCATCACGCCTAATGCACGAAACCATGAGCAGCAGATGCATCAAACTAAAATAACACCATCTACCCATTCTTACTGGTTAAAAAATAACGATAAAAAATATATTTTTTTATAAAAAAACTTCGGTTAAAAAAACTTGGATTATTACGGATAACCGAAGTTTGAGGTTTAATATCCGTTAATCGCCCCGTTTTAAAGTACAGATATCGATTTTAACCGAAATAACCGAATTTTTGTAAAACGATTAAAAAAACAGTGATCGAATCCAGAAAAAAAAAACGGTTATTTAGGTTATCCGTTCTAACCACGCCGTTTACTCACCCCTACCAGAGCGGACTTGAGAACTTCACCAACTCGTCCTTCACAGATGTTTTTCGGCCTAATCATCGCTCGAGTGTGTTCTTGAGCTTGCAAGCGTCCATCAGCTCACCGGACCCTAAATTTGGACTGACATTTGCGTCCACAACAGTGTCTTAAGTTACTTTAAACACAATATAACCTTCAATTGATATCAGACGCTACGCGAAGTAAACAGATACTAAATTTGGACACTAAATCCAGTTTTTTTTTTCAGTGACAAAACTAAGCGAGCTAAGATATATAGTAAACCAATATTATATGAAATAAGAAAAACCTTCAAAATTAAATACCCTAAGAGGAGTACCAATGAAACCTAGAATTCATCTAATGCAAAGACAAATCATATGGTTCAGGCCTAAAAACTGTAAAAATTGAACCCGAATTCAAAGCAACTAAGCATAATCCATACAAAAGGTAAAGTAATACAACATAATTAAATATTGTATACATCTAAAGAAAACAAAGTTAACGGATATAGTACGTAAAAGTAAATATCACCAATGATCTATACGATTTTTCTAATATTGTTAAGTTGGATCTTAGAGTTTTGTTCTAAAGACACCAGCCCTTAAGTTGTGAGTCAAAGCGATTAAAATGGTTCAAGGCTTCAAGCATAGGTAATTTGATGAACAACACAAAGTAATTAAATACATGTCACATGTAGAGTAAACAAAATTAAGAGATGAAGCAAACCCAGATATATATGCAGTGCTTCTGGGATCAGCCGACCCGCAGCTTTTTAAAATTTTGTATATTAGTATATAAAATATAAAAAATTAATTAGCATTAATTTGCACTTGATGGGTTCAAATTTTATTATTACCAATTAATTTTCCTTTTAACTATAATCTTTAATCAATTTTGACTTTTTTATTACGTACAAAAACTCTTTAATAAATAAACTTCCCAAATCAGATTGGAGTCTCCGCTCATCAATTTTCCTTCTGTTTTCCTTCCGGTGTCTAGTTCTTCGCAAATTAGATGCTGCGGGCTGGCTGCGCCGAGCATGGTATAGTCTCGCACATTTGGCAGTCCAATCAGCAGTTGACTGGACTGTTTTGCTGACTGGGCTGCCTTTTTACTATATTAATTTTAATTAATTGTAACTTTTAATATATAAGTCCAAAATGAAAACAAATTATGTCATTGTTCACCTAAATTCGAGCTCTTCGAAACAAGACAAGTTATGGATATATTTTGACAACTTTGAAAAAAAATTATTTTTACATGTTATGATGATACACTAAGATGATAATATGATTCATTAATTTTGATATTATGATTCATTAAAATTGATAGTCTGATTCATTAAAATTGATATTATGGTTTACTAACTAATAAGTGGTGAATTAGATAACACATTTTGGCACCGATAAAAAATTATTATTATTTTGTAGTGTATTATTACTATATGGTGTATTTTAAACCTTATATGGTGAATCATGTATTTTCCGTACATACCTAATTTGTTTTGTGTTGTATTATTGTTTAATGTTTTTATTTTTATATGTTTACATTGATACACTAAAATGATTATATGATTCATTAACTTTGATATTATGGTTCATTAAAATCGATATCATAATTCATTAACTAATAAGTGGTGAGTTAGATAAAAAACTTCGGAACCGATAAAAAATTATTATTTTTGTAGTGTATTATTATTATTGTATGGTGTAATTTTAATCTTCTATGGTGAATTATGTTTTTTCATACATACCAAATATTGTTTTGTATTGCATTATTGTTTAAATTTTTTTTTTATTTTGCGATAATACACTAAAATGATATGATTCATTAATTTTGATATTATGATTCATTAAAACTGATATTATGGTTCATTAACTTATAAGTAGTGAAATAGGTAATAAACTTGAAACTAATAATTGATCATTATTGTAACACTTATTATTATTATTATTATTATTATTATTATTATTATTATTATTATTATTATTATTGTTTTGTGGTGTATTATTATTATTATTTATATGATGTATTTTAAGTCTTATATAGTGAATCATATATTTTTTAAATATACCGATTTCAAAACAGATAATGAATCATTATTGTTTTGTAGTGTATTATTATTATTGTATGGTGAATTTTAAACTATATCTGGTGAATCAAGTATGGTTGATATGTATAGATATATACATATAAAAAATATAAAATTTTAAAGTTGTCAAAACATATTCACGTTTGGTCTTGTTTTGAAGAGCTTGAATTTAGATGAACAATGATATAATTTTTTTTTCATTTTGGACTTTATTTTAAAAGTTACAACCAATTAAAAATTAATATAATAAAGACAGTCCAGTCAGCAAAACAATCCAGTCAGCTGCTGACTGGACTGCCACATCAAATGAGCCGTGTATACTCAGGAACGGACGCGCTGCACAATCGACGTACTGCTAGTTCTTATGTATCATTTCAGACAATAAAGATTCACAGGGCAACTGTAACTAAGATGGTTAACATTATTTCTAAATTTAGTTTTATTACTTCTTCACCGAAATAAAATTGTTTATGCAAAGTGATCCCATGGGTAGGGATGACAATTGCTTTTTTGGCATATATCTTCACTTCCATATTAAATATAAGTTGAATCTTATGACTTAAAGTTTAGGGTTTAGATCAATAGACTATAACCTTTAGACCCTAAAGGCCGTCAATATGTTTCAAATTTGTACAACACCAAAAAAAATAGCTCACTGGTAAAATAAATAAAGTTCAAAGCTGTAGTAAACTAATATAGTATACAAAACAATATGATGCATAACTATTGTAACAGGATATACAAAATAAAGAAAAAAAAAACCATTGTAAATAAATCTTGCCCAGAGATATTGTTGGAGAAAATTTGAGAGAAAGAGACGCAAAGAGCGTTAGTAGGGGAGGAAATTTTTGTCAAATATTTATCATAACAGCATGCTAACTATTTGAAGATTTGTCCAACTAGCAAAGAGGTATTACATGTCCAATTTACGTACTATATCAGTCTCGATTAAAATTCAAACAAAAAAAGAATTTGTCATTGATCATTTCTTAATAAATTTGTAATGTGACGTGATTCGTGTTTTAAATAGATAATTTTCTAACTCCAGCTAAACAAATTAAAGAAAAACAAAATAGACCATTTTATCCTTTTGTATTAAAATTTGAAGTACATGGAAAAGTGAAGAATAAAAAGATCAAAACATTTTGTATTTTGTAAATAATATTAAGAACATAATAAAATATTAATTAATTGTAATTGAAATATGAATAATGATAATAAATAAAAAGATTGAGAGGTTCAAATAAAAGATGAGAAAGGAACAGAAAATTAGTTTTACAGATATTATAAATTTATAAAAAAATGAACTTATAGAATAAGATGTTAAAAGAACCTAAATCCAAGGTCCTATTTGAAATTAGTTCTTCCAAAAATAACCTGGGGAAAAATTTTCAGCGTACGACTCCTCCCTCCATTTACAAATCTCTAAAAGTAGTATTTCTTCACACTCAAAACCTAAAAATTTCAGAAACTTGGTTCCAAACTAGACCGAAATGCCTTTGTCACAGTTTCTATGCGTAGATATATGTCACGTCAAATGCACAAGAGAGTCTACTAATAAACGAGCTTTATTCAACAAGAAGCAAGCAAGCTCGACCAGAAGTGAAAAAAAAACGAAAATAAAACTTAAAATTATAAAAACAGCGTGAAACAGAAGCTCATCTGTATGGAAAACTAACAGACTGAAATCCTCAAAATAAACAAAGAAAGCCCCCCGCACCACCTCCCTTTACATAAAAGTGTTCTCTTATGCCTCCCCCTTTCCCCTCCCCCTTCGAAATACAACAATTGACGACTATCGGGCTCCAACTTCAGCAATAAAAAACCAAATCAGACAAAAGTATTTTATCTATCAACAGCTTGTGCTGATTTCAGTCAGTGGCCACTGGATGGCCTGAACATTGTGTAACCACCATTTAAACCACTAGCTAAGTTGGAATATTCTTGGATGTTATATGGGTAACCATCACCATTTCCCCCATTGGAGCTCATATTGTTTAGCATTGAAAGATGATCTGTCCCACCCACCTGCCATTGATTCGGAACCAACCCATCTATCTGGCCATTCAGGTAAGGCATCATGGTATTACCCTGAGGCAAATAATCCCTCAGACTATCATAATGGTTCCCCTGTAACGATGATCCAGCGTACTGATCTGGTTGCAAAAAGTCATCATGGTAGCTTCGACTTCGTTCAAACCTACAAGAGCCATATGGAGATGGACCCAGATCACCAGAAATGTCCATATCGGATTGATATGAGGGGAACCTATGGTTTTGAAGGTTGGCTGGTCCGCTAGCGAATCCCTGCTCATCGTCAAGCAACTCATTGATAATGTCTATATGAGGAAAATCATCATCAGCCAACCCACCACCTTGCTGTGTGGGTTGAGCGCCAGATGTTGAGGCTGAGAAATCTGATGAGCGGAGATATTCATATGAACGGGAGTTGGGGGTGGTACTGATAGGCCGGGTGTATATGTCTAAGTTGCCAATCTCATTACTGAGCATGGATAGTGGAGGATCATATGTCATGTTTCTAGTAGAGTTCGCATCTCTATGTTGTTGCTGGCTTTCCAACCATTGCCGTCTTCCTCCATTCTGAACTACCACATCCCTGGCTGACGCACCAAAGGAAATCCTAGAACCGACACTACCCAGCTCAAGCCTATCATAATTCTGAGATACATAATAAGGGCCAGCTGATTGTGCTGGCTGTTGAGACATTGCCACAGATGGGGACGAGGATGGGGATGGTGATGGAGATGGGGCTGGCGAGGATGGTGTGGTTGGCTGGTTTGACATCGAGCTCAATGATGAAACAGGCGGATGAGATAACCCAGAAGAGCTGCCTAAGTTGCTACCCACAATAGCATTCCGATAGGATTGGGGAACAAAGCTATGAGCTGATGATGATGGAGAAGGATCAGGGGCTGACTGAGTAGTCACACTGGCAGACCGACCAAGCTGAGGATTTTGCAGAGCAGGGGCCACAGATACTACTGGGACAGTTCCCTGCCTGGTACCAGGAATGATTGGTGCACTTGCCGGTCTTGATATTAAACTAGGTGGAGCTTGTTGGCGAGGAGAAGGTTTTTCAGTTGGCTTGGCCAAAGAAGTTCTGACTGAATCAGGTTTTAAAACATTTACTGTTTGAGGCATGTTACATGATCCCGTAGGCTTTTCAATTTGTTGATGGACACTATCAGATGTTGTTTTCCTTGAGGTGAGGTGAACAGCAGTAGAAGCACCAATCTTCGGCTCATACTTGTGTTGAGCGGTTACGGTGCACTTGGGTGGACTGACAGGTGAGTGTGATACCATGGAAGCCTTTTCTTTAGATTGTCTATCATTCTCCACCTGACTTTTCTGGGCTGGCCTCCTCTGAAGCACAACTACCTCTTCTACCTGTGTACAATAAAGGTGGGGAAGAGATAGTTAGAAATTCACGCAGCAGCATCTCATGTGCTAGGGGAAAAGAAAATTAAAAGAAGGAATCTACAACAGGGTAAACGGTACAAAAGAAGGATAAGCCCTAACCACTGCCAAAGTGTCAGTCAATCAAGTGATATAACCACAAGACTAGGCTCAGTACTTGACAAATGAAATGTGATTAACAATAATCGGACAGGAAACAGAAAAATAACTATTAAAGCACGAGAAGAACATCAAGTATTTGCATATTCTCACTGATAACTGCACCTTCAGAATGGGGAGTCGTCTTTCATTATTATATGGTGATATTCCAGATCTAGTTTCAGTAATATTCTTTGTGGCATATTAATAATATTTTATATTATTACAATCAACGAATATCAATAACAGACGAATAAGATTCAAAACATTGAGTAGACTGTTCTACCTCCATAATATCAACTTGATTATCACTATTGCAACTTCCACCAGCCACACAAAATTTTCAGAAAGGGGTAAACAATAAAACAAACTAAGTCTATCTCTAGAAAATCTAATCTGGATTTTCAGGAATACACTTGTGATCGAAGATCAGAAGTAGCTGTCATTATAGTCTGCAAGGGAAACTCATGAGAAAAGAAAAAAAAAGTAATAGAACAAAATTAAGTTAACTGTTCTTAATTCCACTAAGAACACCCATGCCTGGTAGCTTTATAGCAACAGAAAATAGTTGATTTGTAACCTTTCTGTTTCATTTCATATTACCAAAGCATGGCCATTAGCAAATATATTATTCTCTTTCCCCTAGACTGGTTATTATTCCCTTCAACCAACATGCCCTCATATCATTCTATGACAAAGTGAACAAAATTTGGCCATGGTACCCACCTTTTTAACTATATTATGCTCTGAGAACTTCATCGATTCCTGCGAAGATGAAACAACCGCCTTAGACCCACTAGCTTCAACAGCTTTCTGACTTGGAGAAACATCACCTCGTCGCTCTAATTCGACAACTGAATCAGACCTTTGATTGTCAACTCCATTTGTGCCATTCATATCGCGAGACTTTACCTTGCCTCGCTGGTTCTTCGCCCTACATAGATACCAACCCAAAAAACAACAATTAACAAAGACACAGAAAATTCTTTCTCAAATAAAATATAGTCAACTCATGACATACCTGGTAGGTGATTTCTGACTTTTATTATTATTTGTAGACGCATTCACTCTATAAGACCCATTTGTAACCACAGAGGGAGCTGAGTCTGTAGAGCATGTGGAGGAGCTATCATCCATCGTAGAAGAATTCCTCTTATCTACCCCATACTGAACAGTTAATATGCCATTACAGGCTCTCATACAGTTAGCTTCGTTATTAGTATTCACCTCCGATGCATCAGTGTCCCAGTTGACCGGGCTCACATCTCTATCTTCAGAATCAGGCTGAAGATTATCAGCACCATAGTCTACTAAGTCTGACACATCAGATGCATCTTCAAGAATATCATCTTTCTCCACTGTATTTCTGCTCTCAACCACAACCTTGTCATCTTCAACTGCATTGTCATTTAAACCCTTGTCTTCTGCAAGGAGATCAGCCCTTTCATCCTTCAGTTTGACATCCTTGGCTTTACGGTTGCGTTTTTGTTTTGCCTTTTTCCAACCAAAACAGGTAAAAACTTAGAGAGAGAGACATAAGATTTACATGGGAGATTTATGGGGGCAGCATAACTATTGTCTATCAACATGGGAGAAAAAATCAGAAACCCTAATGAACAGTCAAGAAAAAGGTCAAAGCAAAGCCTACAACAAGTAATATGAAAACATGTGCATGGACAACATCAGAACAGCTTGATCCATTAGGAAGTTCAATTAGACCTTACAAAGGAACAAGATTATGTAATAACTCCCTTTCAAGAAAACAAACATGGTAAAGCAGCCTAAGGAAGGAGGGGAAGGCGTGATACACTGTGTCGTAACCTAAACAGTTCAGTAGCATCAATAAATGCTTAGCATGTTCTCAGAAACAAATGAACCTGTTTTTTCTTAGACTTCTTCTCTTTTTCCGCCATTCCACGTTTTGCTTTCTGCTCACTCTCAGCCTTTTCTTCTCTAATGAGTTCCTCTTGCCTCTTCAAAGCAACAGCCTCTTGGTATGCAGCTTCAATTTTATTGCTGCAGCACAATTAAAATATGACATGAGACTGAAAAATTGACCAGTGGGCCCTAATTCCTCTTATTAGGTACATCAATATGAGCCGGGTATATATTGTGCTATAATCAAGGAACTAAAGCCAGACAGACTAGGAAAAACCTTTTCCTAACAGCACAAAACCCCAAATTCCAGTATGTAATACATTCTAAAGACTATCTACATAGAAGCACGAGCACCATTATAGTTTATAATGTGTTTTATATAACAAATTACAGAAGCCTTGAAAAGAGATTGCAGTCTTAAGTTCAACAGAAGAAAGACATCCATTCAGGTTGAAAATAGAAATAAGTGTTTGACAGTAAAGAAAATTGCTATCATTCATTAGGGGGAATGAAGACTTTCTAGAAAAGAGAAAACTAGACAACCTAGGTTGTGAGTGGTCATGCGATCCAATCAAACAGTCAAAGAGAAGGAATTCCCAGACCATGAAGAATTATGCCACAGTCACTCGATGAACAAAAGCATGGTGCCACGCATAAGATGTCTAATATCTAGATAGCAGAAAACACTTCAGAACCAAAACATATAAGATAAACTAAGTTATTTACTACAGACCTGAAAATATGGGCCAGAACAAATATCTCAACAGTCCGACGACCCAACTCGGTTAGCCTCCTCTCATCACGCTCTATAGAATCCTTGTTGAAGTCATCCCCAGCACTCCCATCCTGCATAGCGAAATGAGAAATTGAGATCCATAAAAATCATGGGAACGAACTTCATTTATAAATTAGTTGACCAATAACCACAAGTTAGTAATATCTAATGGTAGATAAACTTGAGAATGAAACAAGAAACTAAAGCAGAATTCAGAAAATGAATATTTAGTGGAAATCAGGCCATTAAACACAAATATACTTCTAAGGCTCTTCATATTCTGCGGAAAAGAAAGGCATGAAAAAGCAAGCCATAAGCCGTACACCAGTTGTTCGAAAACTACATACAGCAAGCTGTTTTACGCACTTCCACAAGGAAGTAATAGCATGAAGTAGAAACCATCATTATCACAAGACAGGAGATCAAAGGCTTGCGAAGCACAGAAAATGGGAATTTCATTCTCACCTTGGTTCGGTTTTGAGGACCTTTTTCATCCTTAGGAGGTAAAGGCTCCATAGCTGCCCGCTCCAAAAGCAACAGCACATCATCAACTAAAACAAACATATTTTTCTCTACGCGGACAACTGGAGCAGGCATATCCTCACCATCGGTCAACCTAGCTTTTCCTTTTATGCATTTGCTTTGACCCTCAAGAGCCTTGAGCCCACTATACAAGGAATCCATAACTAGAGTAGATGTGACCTCCTTCTCTATGAAAAATTGCTTCACAATAACTTTCAAGATCATGTCCATTTTCTCCCTGGACATGCGACGCCTTGCATTTTGATCAATCCCTAGCCAGAAAGAGCAAAAGCTGCATAAACATAAATCTGTGTCATACAAATGGAAAGCTAAAACGACTAGTAACGAGGTTCATGGTAGGCATTCAAGACATTCTCTAAGCACAACGTGAAGAAAAAGCATGAGACAACGAAACCAAAACTTACAACCAGAAGAACTTATGGGTAGAGAAAAAAGAAGATACTTGATGTGTGATGAATTTAGTTCAAGCCATAAAGTAGTTGGGCCAATAAAGAAAATCCAAGCTAGATAAAAAAAACATTACCTAGACCACTTATCATTGTCCTCTAACAACTTCCCCAACTTGCTTCTTCTGTCCTCTACAAAACGACGGCAGATCTGCTCAACATTGGTTAAATATACTCGAACCAGCTCTCGCCTGTACTGACAGTCCAGACAGCGGAATGGACGATCTGCTTTCTCCCTATGTATATGTGCGTTGAGGCATTGAAGTTTAATAACAGAAATTCCCAATATCTAGGCAACTTTAGTGTCAATTATAGAAGTAATGACTAAAATAACTCAGAGATAGATATATAATCATGAGCAGAGCATAGATGTATATCAGAATACGATAAAAACACCAAACATATATAAGAAATAAGGACTCGTGAAGTGAGCAAATAAGATAGTTGTGTGAAGAAATTATTCTTAACATTTTAGCAATCCAATTAAGCAACAAGATCACAAGAATCAAATAAGGAAAAAATCACCTTATAACTTGAACCTGTGCCTTTATTATGAGGGTATCTGAATCGACAAAACCATCTGAAATCTTTGTCAGCTCCATAAATTTTTTCCATCCCCAGTCATGCTCTTTCTTCCAAAAACGATGCAATGTATCTGCAATTAAAAGATGATGTATCGGCCAAAGAAAAAGGAGAAAAAATAATGACAAGAGTTATGTATCAACTTGACCAACCCGAATATTTGGACTTTTTTGGATCTTTGTTCACTACAGCGATTGTGAACTGTGCAAAATGACTCCAACCTGACCCAAAGCAACATTACAAAAGCACGATTAGCAGTGTGTTCAGGCAGAAGCATGATAAAAAAAATATCAGACACATCAGCAAAGACATTCAGACCTGGGAGAAGCTTATCATGATTAGCAACGCACAGAAACAAAGATAGATGGTTGCTCACATCACAGCCCTGAGGATAGATTAGAATATACCTGTCATTGACATCAAAAGGTTAAGACTCAGCATCAAAAAATTGTAACCACGCTACCTCAACTGCATTATTGAGTAAAAGATATAGTCACAGCATTCAGCATTGGATCTACCAGAGTAGAGTTATAGAATGTTATACTCTAAAAGAGGCAAAGAAAATTAGAAATTGGTAGTAATTAGTACTACAAATACATTTACAGGACTAAGATGGAAGAATACATCTAAATGAGACACATTCGATACAACTAAAATAACAGGTCAGATCAGCAGGCACAGAGCTTCAAATTGCAGCCTAACGCCTTGCTTCATATAGAATGCAGACCACCACAAATTTGTTTCTACTTGCTAAAATAATCATCCCAGGATAACTTCTTAACTTCCAACTGAATATCTTAAGGATGTGCTATTGGTCATTTCAAATATGCTGAAACTGTAAGTGTCAGAGGCAGAAAAAAAGGTGCTGTGAACCAAAAAGGTATGGATAATTTGTTTGCCTAGACATTTTACAGCTACCCAAAATAGCTCTATATATTCCATAACCTCAACATTCCACATCAAAATCTGAAACAAAATTGAGAAAATCATATAAAAGAACACTTTATCGTTTATCGAGATTGTATTATTATTTGACTTGTTCTAAAAAAGACAGTTAAGAAAACTGAAGAGGCTAAATTGATTGTAAGAGATCATACGAAAATTAATTCAAAGGTCTCATTAAACAATCATACATCTATGTGGTCAAGTTAGTATGTAATGAGATTTGGCACCACATAATAGTAACCCTTAGAGAAGTAAGGGACGACTCACTCTAACAGTTAGTTTTAGTTTGATTGTTTGAATCAATCCACCAGTCCTGGTCTTACGCTGCTCAAGGCAAACACAATGTTCATCCGATTTGTACAAAAAAAGTTAATTCTGTTTTGAACTGAATCAAAACTCCAAAGAGATAACAATGTCAAGTGAAGCATGCACATAAAAAGAAAGAATTGATTACAATGATTTAGATAGTCAATCAACGTAGTGTCACATATTCTAGGGCAATATTTCACATGTGTAATTTTGTCCACAGAAACACTTATTTTCAATATTTGCTACATTGAAGGCTCTAAAAGTCAACTTTGTCCCTAACTAACGTCATGTTCGACACCAGCTGTTTATGTAACTTTAAGGTGATAGTAGTTTCCGTAGTTTTCCAAGGCTAGTATTTCGCCTACTGTATTCATAGTTTTCCCAAAAAATAGTTTATTTAAAACGATATTTCGCACCTCCTATAGATTTATTTATGTAGAAAATTGACATGGGTTGAGGTGTTGTTAGAATCAACTCACCATTTGTAGCCACCAACTTCAAACGCATTGCTCCGGAGTTCCCTCTTGTTAATTTGAGAAAACTTCTCTATCTTCCATGTATGTTTCCCATAAAGCTCAGCAGGCTTTGGGCCTAAAAGCAAGTTGATTATATGATATAAGTAAGCACAATATAAGTCACCGTTAACACAGATAGATTATGTAGGTCACTAACTTCTAATTACTATCATAATTACTGATTATTTTGAAGCTCATGCCAGCTTTTCACCGAGAAATATGGCTTCCTCTAAATTTAAGACTACCTGCATCATGAGTCATGACTTCCCCTCACTTTACAACTAACTGTACCATAACTCCCCCCCCCCCCCCCCCCAACCACTACACAAATTAGAAGTTCTTTTGATAGTAGGTTATTGCAGGCGGCAAAGTGCTCCAAAAAGAGAAGACACACATGCGTCAATGCAGCAGCAGATGAAGTCAAGCACAAGAATGCATGTTGATCAGCTTGGACCCAACAGATTGGTTGTAAATGCAACCAAATCAGAAAGGAGATGCAGGACAGTTCACTTAGTCCCAATTATAGAAGTCTCATCCTGAAATTAACTAGTTCATGACAAACAAACTGGTATTCATGTTGCACAAACTGCACAAGAGTTATGTCTGCTCAATTTGTAAAAATGCAATCCAACATGATAAGGACCTATTGCCAAGTGAAGGGAATAATGACATGATTAAGCATTCATGATTCATTGAGATTTCATAAAGAACAACAAAGACCATAGCCCACTCCAGACAATATAAAATGTACTTCACATAACTGTCTTATACAAGGCATCAATAAGTGTGTCTTTAATATATGTATCAGAAAATATTGACAAGTGGAGACAATAGTACCATCATCATCACTGTCATCAGTGTCCCAGTAAGGAGGTGAAGTCGATGGGGTTCCATTCTCCATCTGTTCACAAGAGCGCCACTCTGCCAACACCTCACCAGATTGGCAACGCTGCCCACTCGACAACCCCTCCAATGACCTTCCGCCAGCAGATTCCTCACTCGCAGTCCCAGCCATGTCCAAACCTTCCAAGCTTCCTCGTCACCAGTGTAGCTCTGCCCACTGCCGTAATCAAGGGTTACAATCAATAATCAATTGAATTAATCAAAGAGACCGCTTTAAGGTCGCTGTAACCACACAGTGCGTGAACCAAGACTTAAAGAACAGCTTTCTTTTAGAGAAATGTAATTGAATACAGATCAAAGCCGACTGGGAAGCTGCAATGATTAAGAGACCTGACTGACATATTATTAAACAGTAAACCCTCAATCTTGAAATACTCCGATGATGGACAGCCGAAGGCAAGCACCAGAAAAGCCCAGGCAAAAGAAAAACAAAAAAGATTAGGTGGCATTCTAACCCTAATAGGACGCAAGAACTCAATTGACTTATCTCGATCAATAATACTCCAATAAAAATAAAATGACCAGATTAAGAAAAAAAGGGAGAGGATTGATCAACCAACACAGCCCAAAACCCTAAGTACAATAATCACGGCCAATTTAAGACAAACTCCTGGGAGAGACGAATCGATTCAATTGCATCAGAGTTCCGATTGCACTAAGAAGCAGATCGAATCTCACAAACTAACCTGGGAAAAGAGGGATGGAGAGCTTATTGTTTAATCGGGATGAAGGAGGTGGAAAACGGGGGAAAGATGCTATTGTAGGCCGGAGACCGGAGGAAGAGGGGAAAGGGGAGGGGAGAGGGGCAGTGGCAGAGAGATTTTGAGGTCGAAGAGCAGCAGAGCATAGGCGGAATATCAAA